>CAUYQG010126171.1:0-20980 GCA_963574415.1 Tarsius wallacei | reverse complement strand
AAGCCCATTCGTGGGCTAATCTTAAAGCAGCCTGACTGTGGGACCTCCTGTGTGGGGGGAGTCACGAGGTGGTTGATTCATCACCTGACTGTATCTGAGATAACATCAACCAGACCTCTGAGAGGACCATGCCCCCCTGCTAAGATAAGCCATTAGAACAGCACCTCCTGTGCCACACCTGCATGTTTCCCCATACCGGTGTTCCTTTTTTAAACCCTTGCACTTGGCCTAAAAAGCTGAACTCGCTTCTTAGAGGCATACGCCTGGCTATTTTCCCATCTGCTAACTTTTGGAATAAAGTCACGTTCATTCTACCATCTCTCATCTGTCAATTTTGGCTTTGGGCAACAAGGAGCCAAACTTGCATTGGTTACACAGCAGGGTGTTTAAAGGTTTCATAAACACAAATTAACACCTCCACTCTGTTTCTCTCAGTCCTTACTCCTTACTGCCCCCACCGCTAATCTTTTTTTGGCTTTCTCTAGTACTCACTTTTAAACTCAGCTTTGGCTTCCCTGGGCATACCTGGGAATTAAGCCCAGGCTTGAAGGGCCTAACTCAACACCTCCATGGGCCCTAACTCTTCTCCGGTCCTTCTTCTGAATACAGCCAGACCTCTGAATCCATGGGTTCTGCATCCCTGGCTTCCGTCCAACAGTGGACAGAAAAATGTAGTTAAACCTACTACAGTGGTTGCCTCTGTACTGAACATGCACAGGCTTTTTTCTTGTCATTAATTTCTTTAAAAATACAGTATAATAATTATTTATACACCATTGGTACTGTCTTAAGCAGGTATTGTAAGTAATCTAGAGATGATTTAAAGTATATGGGAAGATATGCAAATACTATGCCATTTTATTTCATGTTTTCCTTTTTTTTCCCCTCTATGTAATACTCCGTTTTATATCAGGGACTTGAGCATCCTCAGATTTTGGTATTCGTGAGAGGTCCTGGAATCAATCCCCTGAGGGATGACAGTACCCATGAAGAGGAGGAACTGAACAGCCTGCCCATTATGGGCTGAGATGTGCCCCTCCCAACTTTGTATGTGGAAGTCCCAACCCCTAGTACCTCAGAATGGGACCATATTTGGAGGTGGGGTTTTTATAGAGGCAGTAAAGTTAAAATGAGGCCTTTAGGGAGTGGACCTAACTCAGTCTAACTGGTGTCCTTATAAGAAGAGGAAATTTGGGCCAGGTATGGTGGCTCATGCCTATAAACCCCAGTGCTCTGAGAGGCCTAGGCAGCAGGATTGCTTGAGGCCAGGAGCTTGAGCCTAACCTGGACAACATAGTGAGATCTGTCTCTACACAAAACTTTAAAAATTAGGTGGGCTAATTAGTCTCAGCGACTCTGGTGGCTGAGGCAGCAGAATTGCTTGAACCCAGGAGTTAGAGGCTGCAATGAACTATGATTACACCACTGCACTCCAGCCTGGGCAACAGAGCGAGACCCAATCTCAAAAAAAAAAAAGAAAAGAAAAGAAAAGAAAAGAAATTTAGACAGAGATACCAGTGGTATATATGCACAGAGAAAAAGTTCTATAAGGACACAACAAGAAGGCAGCCACCTGCAAGCCAAGGAGAGAGGCCTCAGGAGAAGCCAACCCTGCTGATTTGTTGATCTTGCACTTCTAGCCACCAGAACCGTGAGAAATTAAATTTCTGTTAAGACACTCCATCTGTGGTATTCTGAGCATTCTGAGACACTGCCCAAGATTCTGTTGCTGGTAGAGTCAGAATCCAGCACAAATCCATCCCCGTGAGAACTCACGGATGGCAGAGAACCCATGGATGGCAGCACAAAAAATGTCACCCAGACGCCCAAAGACATCTGTTCCACTTCTGCCAGACTTGCCCCTGTTGACCAGGATGGCAGATGTGACACAGAGAAGACTGTGCCTCTGTATCCTTTGCAATGTCTCACGCACACATACTTTGCTTATGTGAGATGGGCAGAGGGATCCCTGAGGCAACATTCCTCCTCCAGACTTTATAAACCTTGCCACAGTTGGTGTAGCATCTATTTTCAGTACAGTCTGGCTAGCTACATCAGGACATTTTAGACGTGGTGACAAACACCTACATCATCAGGCAGTGCTCAGTTCGGACTCTCCTATGAGTGGCTGGAGACAAGGTGTTCGTGCCTAGGTATTCCTGAAGAGTGGTCTCTGGGAACCAGCACAGGGACCTTCCCCATAACCCAGACATTAGGGACTCTGGGTTTACATATAGGGACTATAGCCTTCTCTGAAAATGGAAATGATCTCCTCAGTTTGTGTGAATACAAATAGTATAACTCCTAAATCGCTCCATTAACATTCACTTTTTAAAATTGCTTCATTGAGACACATTGCATATACCATAACATTCACCATTCACATTCACTTTTAAAATTTATGTTGTTGCCGGCCTCGGTGGCTCAGCCTATAATCCCACGCTTTGGGAGGCCGAGGTGAGTGAATTGCCTGAGCCCGCAGGTTCAAGACCCACCTGGGCAACTTGGTGAGACATCATCTCTACAATAAATAAATAAAAAAATTAGCTGGGCATGGTAGCACACGCCTGTAGTTCCAGCTACTTGGAAGGCTGAGGCAGAAGGATCACTGAAGCCCAGCAAGTCAAGGCTGCAGTGGCAGGGAGCGGCCACTGCACTTCAGTCTGGGCAACAGAGTGAGACTCCAACTCAAAAAAAAAAAAAAGAAAAGAAATAAAATTTATGTTATTGAATGCCAGGGGTTTGGCCGAGGTCCCTTTGCCCGCTGCACAGAAAGCAAGTCACTGAGACAATGAAGATTGCCATGGAAGAAGGCTTTGTTACAGGTAATGTCAGCTGGAGAGATGGGAGACAACCCACAAATCCCTATCTTCCCCCACCCCCTGACTAAAGTGAGGGAGTATATGTAGCAGGGAAGGAAAACAGGAGGGGTAAGGAAGAGGAGTTGGTTAACAGGCAGCAGATGCGTCTCTTATACAGGTACGGAGATCTGGACTGCCTCAGATTCCCAATGGAGGATGGTCTAATGGCCAGTTTACTGAGAAACCTAGATAAGACACATGTAAGTTTCTCAAGCTTCAGTTCTGTGGGGAAGTTGGACTGGTTTCATGTTCATTCAGATCCACTTTTGAGTAAAACTGCATGCTGTGATTAAGCATGGGGCTGAGGGAGTGATTCCCATCCCAGTCTCTGGACCAGGTGTTAGTGACAAGAATGGAGGGACGTGAGTGGTGGAGACTCCAGAGCCACTTCACCCTGGGATTTGAATCTTGCCCCTCAGGAGTGGAAGTAGCAGGACACTGATGGATGGGGGTTTGGCTGCAGTCCTGTTAAGGAAAACAATTGGAACGCTAATATTTTCTAGGCTTCATTTAAAATTTGGTGTGTTGAGTAGACACAGCTTTATTTGCTTCATGTGAGAGTGGCTCAGTAGTGTTGAATGGCTAGCTATGGGGTCAGAAGGCTCGGTGGTGTTGGTCAGCCAGCTATGGGGTGTTGGAACTCAGTGGTGTCTGGCAGCCAGCTATGGGGCTGGAAGGCCAGAGCTTCCATTGGAATTAAAGGGGAAGGAAAGAATAAAGTTGTGGGAAAAAGTAAATAAATAAAGAGGAAGGAAAAACAGACCCCCTTCATTTTCTCTTCCCAGTGCTTACCACTGAGGGAAAAACAACAGCAACAACAACAACAGCAATATATTCGATGCTTTACAATTTTTAAATGAGAAATAGGGGACTTGCTTCCCAATTTATTGGGCAGTCTTAAGGACAAGTGCCCATGCTTGGGTTGCAGTATGATTTGGCTGCTGCCAGCCAAGATGCTTAAAGCGCTCCTCTTTGGCTTTCGTCTTTTCAGCCATCATCACCTCAGGATGGGACCTGAGCCAGAACAGATTACAGCCTAATGCATGCCTTGGGAGCGATCCTATCCCTGTCAGGGGTAGTCTAACATCTCAGATTACTGACTCTTATGAAAGCAGAGAGAGCAGGGAACAAGTCTTGGTTGGTTTTAAAAGAAAGAGTGTCTATACTGAAAAGAGAAGAAAAGAAAGAAGGTAGGGAGGGAGGGATTTCTAAGGGAAAGACCTGAAGATACTGATCTCTGGAATTCCCTAATGAGTGGTCCAGTCAGATCATTCTACAAGCAGTGGTTCTTTACCAAGGTGATTTTGCTCACCAAGAGGCATCTGGGGATGTCTGAAGATACCGATTGGAGTGTGTTTGTGTGTACACACACGCTCCTGGTATCTATAGATGCTTCCAAACATCCTACATTACACAGGAATGTCCCCACCCCCACCCCAACAAAGAATTGCCCAGTTCAAAATGCCAATACTGCTGAGGCTGAGAAACCTACTGTATGGTGAAACTCGATGTCTGCAAGTCCACCATGTTCTTGAGTCATCCAAGCAGGACTTTAGTCTTTTATTCTTAAATGTGAGCAGACAATGATCAATTAATAGACATTTGAAGAAAGCCTCTGACATGAATGATAGTGATCAGAACACAGAGAAAAGGCAACTTGAGTGAGACAGATTATACAGGGAGAATAAAACTTAGAAGAGAAAAGACAAGAGAAGAGAAAGGAAGAAAGAAAAAACCCAAAATCCATGAAGTAAGAACAGAATGCTATTTAAAAAGTACCAACAAATAAGAACACTTGAAAATTTAAAAAATGTGATAGTAGTAGAAAGAACAAACATTAAATAGCTTAGAATATAAAACTTGAGAAATATTCCAGATAGTAAAGCAAAATTCAGAGACAGAAGATAGGCGAGTAAGTATAAGGAGTTAGGGAGCCAGTCCAAGAAGTTCAATTTCAAAACCTAGGAATTTTATGAAGATCGGATAGAGAAAATGGAGAAGTCATTTAACAATATTTCAAGAAAATCCCTGCAAAAAGAACATGAATATTCATTTTAAAAGGGTAGAACAGATTCACATGCAGGCACATCATGGAGAAATTTTCAAATACTAGCGACAAAGAGACTATCTCACAAGCTTCAAGACAGCAATGAAAAAAACCAGGTTATATTTAAATAATCAGGAACAAGAATGACTTCAGACTTCTTATGATCACGCTGGAAGCCAGACAACAATTGGAACAATGCCACCAACATTCAGAAGAGAAATACTGAAATTATTTTCAACTTGGAATTTTTAGATCCAAACTATTAATGAAATGAGAAGATAGAATAAAGGCATTTTTGGGATATGCGGACTCTCCTCGGATTTGCCTCTCCTATACCTTTTCTTAGGATACTATTGAAGTATGCACTCCTGCAAAACAAGGGAGAAAAACAAAAGTGAAGAAAAGGCATCCAGGAAACAGAGAGTCCAACACAGACAAAAGGGTGGTGGTGAAGAGTGTGCACAGGGTAGGGGGGACACCCAGTCCAGTCAAATGTGTCTGAATGTATTGAGATTGACAGAGACTTTAGAATTTGATTACTGATAAAAACAGAAAAGTAAAGATTTTTAGAAATCCAATAATCATGACCCCAGGAAAAACAAAACACTAGTGCAGAATTTAAAATTAAGAGTGTAATACTACTTTACTCAGTTGTAAAAAGGATGCTGATCTAACCCAGTCTTAACCCTAATTGGGGTATGGGCAAGGAGGGGTGTCTATGATATGGTGGGGCATAAAAGATCCCACATTGCACATATCACACTTCTCAACTGCCACATATGGCAGCCAATGGACATGATATGTTATGAGTTAAATTGTGTCCCTCAAAAAAGATATGTTAAGGTCCTAATCCCAGTATCTCAGAATGTGACCTTATTTGGAGATACGGTCTGTACAGAGGTAACCAAGTTGAGATTATGAGGGTGGGCCCTAATCCAGTATGACTGGTGTCTTTATCAAAAGGGGAATTTGGACATAGAGACAGATGTGCACAGGGAAGATGATGTGAAGACACAAGGAAGAGACGACCATCTGCAAACCATGGAGAGAGAGCCAGAACACCTTGGTTTCAGAGTTCTGACCCCCAGAACTGTGAGGAAATAAATCTCTATTGTTTAAGCCACCCAGTTCATAGTGTACTTTGCTATGGCAGCCCTAGCAAATGAATGCATGGAATGAGTGAGCAAACTCCTCACCTTCTTAGTGGAGAAGTGCATAAGTAATACATGATGCTTGAACATCAAAAGCAGCAGCAGAGGCAGTTACTTAGAGATAGAGAGGCAAATACCCAAAACACTGGATAGGAGAGTTGAATGGATTTGACCCTAGGAAGAGGGGTGTGGAAGGCCAGATGGTTGCTATTGTTTTCAGAGAGAGAGAGAGAGAGAGAGAGAGAGAGAGAGAAACCGTATAGAGCCATTTGGCTCTAAAACAGTATGCCTTTGATAAAAATGGAATTTCTAAAAAATTAAAGCAAGGGCAGCACAGTGTGGAAGAAGGATGAAGGGTACCATGCTTTTCACAGCTGGTGCTCCCTGAATAGTAACTAGGGGAAGATGCTAGGCTAGACTATACCTCTTGCAGGTGAGCACCAGAACAGAGTCCATGAGGGAGGAGCAGCCTACCAAGGTATGTGGTCTAAGCCCTGGCCAGTAGGATGCTTCATTCTCACAGGCCACAGAAGTTGCCAACATTCAACCACAGAAGTGACGTTGTCATGAATGAGTAAGGCCAGAGAGGTGGATTTCTAGCAGGACAAGCCTGACCTGGCAAAGGGGCTTGTTTTCAGTGTTTGAGGCTAAGGCAGAGAGAACTCTAACTTGTCCTCCCAGGTAGCACGCCCACTAGTACACAATAAGTTAATGAACCTAAGCCCACCCTTGTGCATAGTATCCTAGCACAAGACTGTGCCTGTCTGGACAGAGGACAGTGCTTTCCTGTGGGTGGCTCTCTTCTTAGGAGGTTTTGCATTTGATCTTCATGATAACCCAGAAAGCCAGCTAGACAAGTTTTCTCCTCCTCAGTTTCAGACAAGGGAATCAGGAGCGAGACTGATGTAATAGAATGAGCTTTGGGATCAGATAGCCTGGGAGTCCTGGCAACTGCCTACTTCTTGTGTGATCTTGACAAGTTGCTTAGTCCCTCTGAGTCCATTTTCTTTGTTTCTCTTCTATGTCAAGAAATTCTCACTTCATAGACTGGTTGACAGAATTATGTAAAACAAAGTGCATAACACCTAAATTTTGGTAAGCTGTAAGAGCCCGTGGGTGTCCTCTCTCCTAGTGTGGACCTTTCTTCAAAGACTCTTATGTATGCAAAATAATATGCCTGTTGTTGGGGCTCAGAACATGATACTCCAAAGTAAAGTATGGCAACTTGGCATGCTGAATACTTGGAACCGAAGGACATTGGAAAGGCCTCAGAAATAATCTCTGACCTTCTTCCACCCTCCTGCCTTCCCCAAAGCAAGTCACAGAAAGCAGAATTTCTCTTCCCCGAGGCAGGCCAAAGGTGGGCTGATTACCATTTCTCCACCTTTGATGGGCTTTTCTGAAGGCCTTTTTGCTTTTGACAGGAAAACTTGATAGATTTTTACAGTGATTATTATGCTAACCATGAACTGAAAGGGTGGAGTGCACTGGTAAGTCCACATTTCAGTCCGAGGGTGGTCAGGTCTGGTGTGTCAAGAAGAAAAACAACTGAACACTTACCCTATTCTAAAACTACCTACAAGAAACGCATCCATCTATGTCTAACCTATACTGAATAACCTGTTTCACTGGGTCTCCATCCTCAGTCTGTTACCATCAGATCATACCCTTTTGTTCCTTCTTCCTTAAACCTAAGCATAAAAACAGGCAGTTTTTCCTGGGTCTTTGAGCCTTCATTTCTGAAGATTCTTGTGTTACATAAAGCTTTGATTAAATACATTTGTTAGGCCTTTCTCTTATTAACTTGTGTTTTGTTAGAGTGTCAGCCACGACTATTGTGATGAGTGAGGAAAGGTATCACTCTGCATTTCTTATTTTTAAAATGTCTGTTAAGTTGCTTGGCCCTTTAGCGTCTTATCTAGGCACTGAGATGCAGCGGCCATCAACACGAGCATAAAGTTTGTCCCTTGCACAGCTGATACTCTGGTGCAGGGAAGCCAGGATTAGAAACTAAAAAGTAAGACAAGTTAGATGGTCATACGTGATTCAGAAAAATACAATAGTGGGAGAGGTGGGCGGATTTCAAAGAGGGGTGATCACTACTTAAAATAGGGGCGTGAGGGTGGCATTGGAATAAAAATAAGTAAATATATGCTGTCAGTGATGATACACACTATGGAGGAACATAAAGCTGGCAAGGGAGAAGGAAGGCAGCCATATTATAGGAGTCTGGGAAGCCTTACAAAGACCCCTTGAAATTGGTGGAGTGAGGCACATTCTTCTTGTGGAAGAATGTCACCACAGAGGGAGAAGGAGCTGAGGCTATGAGGGGTGTGCCCAGTCTGTTGAGGCCCAGGGCCAGAAAGGTGCCATCAAGGTGAGTCAGGTGGCTGCCACTGGAGGGCTGTATGTGTACATCTGTATGCTACACGGGGACACAAGCACGTTGGAAGGTTTTTTTTCTTGCTTGCTTTTCTCACTCAACAATGCTATAGGTCAATTCCTCTGTCATATTCATTTCACAGCTGCCAACTTGTAGTGGATGCTGAGATCTGCCATACAGACCTACCCCCTTCAGAGCAAAGACTTGTCCCCCAGCACCAAGAGTGGCTAAGCACATTCCAGTCCCTCCCTGTGCATTTCTCTCGGCCCGGGGAGCTGTCTTGCTCATAGGTGATTGCCCTGCCTTGGAGGGGAGGGCGGAGTGTAGTCTGCACTGACTGACTACTCAGTGCAGGGGTGCAAAGAAACAGCCTCAAATAGGGACACCTCTGAAGGCCATTCCAGCTTCAGCTCTTCCCAGGGGCTGAGGCCTTTGATGCAAATGCCCAATTCTGCCTCCCTCACCTCCAAGAGCATGCCCATGTACACATCCTACCAAAAGTTTCTGTCTTGAGTTTGTCTCCTTGGTATCTGACCTGTGACAGTGTGTGCCAGGGAGTGTCTCAGGAAGCTGACTCTAAAATGAGATTTCAGAGCTAGGTCTCCTGCTGTCCAGCAATGAAAAGTCCATCTCTGATGGAAGGTAGAGCTCCAGTCACCTCTAGCGTGCCCCTGGGGTGCAATGGTTAACTCTCACGGGCCTTAGCCCGCTCAGGCTACTTTAACAAAACACCACAGAATGGGTGTCTTAAACAACAGACCTTTATTTCTTACAGTTCTAGAGGCTGAAAGTCCAAGATCAAGGTGAGGACAAGCTTCCAAGAGTGGGGAAAAGTTTCCAGATGGCCACCTTCCTGCTGTGTCCTCACCTGGTGGAGAAACAGATCATCCCTTTCGAGAATCTTATAAGGGCACTAATCTCTTCATGAGGGCTCCACCCCTGTGACCTAATCATCTTCCAAAGACCCCACTTCCTAATACCGTCACACTGGGGATTAGGGTTTCAACATATCAATTTTGAGCCCATACCAGTAGGGTATTGGTGGAAAGAAATCCAGCAGTGGGTACAGCATTTCAGGATTTGGGGAGCTGCAGAGAAAGTAGTATTTATAAGCATTTTAGAATCAAATGGCTATTGCTGAGAGCAATTAACACATCAAAAAAAAAAAAAAAGACAACAAAAGAGTGAGGGTGAGAAAACACCAATACAAGCCTAAGTATAGAAGTCTGAGGGCCTTCTTGAAGGCATAGAAAGTCTCATCTCATGCAACCGCTGAGAAGAAAAACTAAGTGTAGGCCCTGGACTTAGTGGTAAGGAGGCAGAGCTGCAGAGAAGGTTGAATTCTCAATCCTGGCAAGCTTGTGGCATCAAGGTCAGGGCCCTGAAGCACGGGATGGGGAGATCTGGGTTGATACACTTGGAAATCTTAAAATCTCAGACTCCCCTGAGCCTCTGGGCCTGCAAAGGCTAGCATTCCCCCTTGCTTGAAGACAATTGTAGAAGCTTCCAACTTGAGAATAGAATATGCCTCCCTCACTCCTGGTGATCTGTCTTCTCCTTGGGCCACCAGACTAATAACTAGGGTCCAGTGTCAACACAACACAGCTGAGGAAGTGTGTGGCCAACTAACTGACCCCTCATGGGAAGGAGATTAGTGCTGCTGTTAAATCATGGGACAGGAAGCTGGATGCAGTGCGGCCAGGAGTTCGAAACCAGTATCGGCATCACAATGAGACCTCATCTCCACAAAATAAAATAAAAATAAAATAATTAGCTGGGTGTGGTGGTGCATCTTAACTACTCCAGAGACGGAGATGGAAGATAGTTGGAGCCCAGGAGGTCAAGGCTGCAATGAGCCAGCCAAGATCAGCCTGGAAAACAGAGCAAGACCTTGTCTCAAAAAAAAAAAAAAAAAATCATGAGGCAGTAAACAATGCATTTGGTCCCCAGGTGATCCACAGGCCAGGGGTGTCACTTGCTACTTCCCTGCCAGGTACAGGCCTGAGGAGCACATGGTGACTAGGGGATCAGACTCCTTTGGGATCTGCCTGGTGAAGGAGTTCGCCAAGGCTGAGGGGGAATCTGGAATGGGCTGTAGATGAGGGACATGATACGCATCCCCTGGGGCCTGTGACCAGCAGCAGCTGTAGGGACTGGGGTTCGTCCCACTAGCCTTCCCCTTGTGAGTTTCCCTAGGAACACAGATCAAACAGGATCCCCAAGGAGCTGTTCCCAGAGGACGTGAACTTACCACATGAATCGAGTGGACCCAAGTGGCACCAGGGGTGGACACTACAATGTCCTATTTGGAGACCCCCAGCTCTAGGATTACTGATCAGCTGAGTCTCCCTCTGGGGATTGCTGCTTGCCGAAGGGGCTGCTTCACTCAAGTTTAAGGCCCATCCTGGGGGCATCCAAAGTGGATGTCTGGCCAGTGTCTTGACATTCAATGCCTGGCCCTTGTGCTCCAGGCAGGACAACTCTGAGAGCCTGGTCAGCTCTAGTTCTCCATGGGTTGGCAGAGGCCTCTCTTATAGGGGACTGCTGTTCACCAGTCTCTGTTTAAGAGTCTGTTTCTAGGAAAATCGAATGCCGAGATCATATTCTTCAAGGCATAAAGGAACCATAACTCACCCAACCATTTTCCTGTCAGTGGCATTCCCTTTGTTTCCTATTTTTTCCAATATAAGCATTGCAATAGTTAACACCCACACAATTATAGCTTTCAAACACAGGAATTATTTTATGACTCTAAGTTAGAATTCCAGGAATGGGATTGCTGAATTGAAGCGTATATGTCATTTTAATTTTAACAGGAGTTGCCAGGTTGCTTTCCAAAAGTGCCCTAACAATTTTGAATCTGCCCACAATATATATTAACACATTTTATTGTTAATCAGTTTGAGGGGTCTGAAGTGATATGTTGTTTAATTTGCATCTTTCTAACTACAAACACATTTGAGCACCATTTTATGTTGGTCATTTGGATTTGCTCCTCTGTGAATTGCTGTGTTAATTGAATTAGGGTCAGTTGCATATGGCAGAGCAGAAGAAAAAAAAAAGTGGCAGAGGTTTAAACTGGATAGAAGCGTATTTCTCTGTCTCCTGTAAAAGAACACTGGAGGTGGGTAGTGCGGGAATGGTATGGTGGCTCTGCAAACTTGTCTGTGACCCAGATGTCTTCCAGTGCTGCATTTTGCTCCCTCTAGGGAATAGCTGTGGCTCTCAGCCTCATGTTGCAAGATGGCTCCTAGAGTGCCAAGCATCACATCCTCATTCCAAGTCACAGGACAGAGGCAGGGACAAAAGTGGGCACACTCCTTCCCTCTAAGGAAACTTCTTGGATGTAACCTTCAAAACCTATGCTTGCATATATTGGGTCAGAATTTAGTCACATGGCTACACCTAGCTGCAAGGGAGGCTGGGAAACTCAGTCTTTGAGTTAGGTGAATGGCTACCCTGTATAAAATCAGGATCTATTACTGAGAAGGATGTGAGTAGGGGGAGTAGCAATTGAAGTGAATACCTAGAAGCCTCTGCTGCACTGGCCTTGTGCTAATTGTTTTCCATTTGGCTATCTTCCCCTCCCCTCCTCTTTTTTGTCAATACAGACAGTCCCTGATTTACCAGCTTAAGGATTTTTTTACTTTATGATGGTATGAAAATAATTCATATTCAATGGAAACTGTACTTCAAATTTTGAGTTTTGATCTTTTCCCATGTGGAACAGCGACATGTGATACAATACTGTCTCAATGCTGGGTGGCAGCAGCAGCCACAGCTCCCAGTCAGTCGCATAGCCACAAGGGTAAACAGCCAATTCTCTGGATGATTTTGCCCAACTTTAGGCCAATGTGAGTGCTCTGAGCATGTTTAAGGTAGGCTAGGCAATGATGATCAGTAGATTAGGTGTATTAAAAGCATTTTCAACTTATGATATATTCAACTTATAATAGGTTTATCCAGATGTAGCCCTATCTTAAGTTGAGGAACAAGTATAGGCATAAAAAATTGTCATATAAACCAATGGAATAGAATTGACAGTCCAAAACATATCCTCATGTTAAAGATCAATGGATTTTTGACAACTATGTCATAACTTTTTCTATGAATAGACTTCAAGTCTCTTTCCAACCCACTTTTTCATCTTGCTTGCCCTCCTTTCTTCCTACTAAGCTCTGTGCACCCTTCACTGAAGCTGTCATGCACTTTCACATATCCATGCCTCAGCTCATACTGTTCCCTCATCCTGGAATCCCCCTGTACCTTTTCTCTGCATTGTTGTAAATGGCCTGGGAAGAATAAAGGTTAGAGCAGGGAGGAAAATGGAGACAAAAAATAAAACCAAAATGTGATTCTTTGAAATGATCAAAAAAGTTTACAGACCTTTATAGGCTAAGGAAAAAAGGGAAAGAAGATCAACTTACTAAAATCAGGAATGAAAGAGACAGTTCCGCTGTCTTTTTTTTTGCAAAAATAGAAAAACGGATCTTATAATGCATATGAATTTCAAGGGACCCAGGTTAGCCAAAACAATCTTGAAAACAAAGACAAGGTTGGAGGATGCATAATTCCCTATTTCAGAACTTATGAGGCCTGACAATTAAGTTCGTGCCCTGCCCACCATATGCTTATGTTGGCAGCACTGTAAAAACAACTCTGTAAGGATTCATAACCTTGGTATATCAGTATCTTACAGCTGTGTTCATGTTGACATGTGGCAGTGTCTTGCTAGTGGCATTCCTTATTGTTGTTGCATGTTTTTATGTGCCATCACAAGAATGTTGGAGCTTGAATTAGAGCAAGGGAAAATCATTACATTTCTTGTTAAACTTGGCAAGAGTGGAAGTGAAATCAGGGACATGTTAGTCTAAGTGTATGGAGATAATGCCATAAAGAAAATGGCAGTGTACAAATGGATTAAACATTTTTCTGAAGGGAGAGAAAGCATCACTGGTGAAAAGAGACCAGGACAACCAGTAATGAGCAGAACTGATGAAAACACTGCAAAAATTCATTGACTTGTGTGTCAAAATCATCAGCTGACTATGGGAAGCATAGCAAACCAAATAAATATTGATAGAGAAACAGTTAGGAAAGTCTTAATTGAAAATCTTGGCATGAGAAAGGTGTGTGCAAAAATGGTCCTGAAGGAGCTCTCGCATCTTGACCATGCACCAATTCACACAACACTCCCTGGGAAGGAGTTTTTAGCCAGTAAACAAATAACTATATTGGAACACCCTCCCTCCTCACCTGATCGGACCCCCAGTGACTTTTCTTTACCCCAAAATAAAGGAAGTATTGAAAGGAAGACATTTTGATGACATTCTGAACATCAAGGGCAATATGATGACAGCTCTGATGGCCGTTCCAGAAAAAGAGTTCCAAAATTGCTTTGACGGGTGGACTAGGTGCTGGCATCAGTGCATAGCTTCTTAAGGGGAGTACTTCGAAGGTGACTGTAGTAATATTCAGCAATGAGGTAGGTAGCACTTTTTCTGGAATAAGTTTGTGAACTTAATTGTCAGACCTTTTACTACAAAGCTACAGTAACCATAACTGGCAAAACAATAGCCACATAGACTAATGGAATAGAATTGACAGTCCAAAAAAAAATTCTCATGTTAAAGGTCAATGGATTTTTGACAATTATGTCAGAACCATTCAATGGACAAAAGAATAGTTTTTTCTACAAATTATATCGGAACAATGAATATCCACATTCAAAAAGCTGAATTTGCATCTCTACCACATAACACACACAAAAAATTAACTCAAAATGGATCAAGTTCTATATAAAAGAGCTAAAACTGTAAAACTTTTAGAAGGAAACATAGGTTTGAAAATTTGTGATATTGGATTAGGCAACAATTTTGTGGATATGACACCACAAGCACAAGCACTCAAAGAAAATAGTAGATAAATTGGACTTTCTCTAAATTAAAAGTTTTGTGTATCTGCTAACACCATCAAGAAAGTGAAAAGACAGCCCACACACTGGAAGAAAATATTTGAAAGTCATATATCTGACCAGTGTCTAGCTTTCACAACAAATAAATAATGCATATGACTCAACAATAAAAGACAAACAACTCAATTAAAAATGGAGAAAGGATTGAATATACATTTCTCCAAGAAAGACATAGAAATTTCCAATAAGCACAGGAAAATATACTCAGTATCACTAGTCATTAGGGAAATGCAAATCAAAATCACAATGAGATACCACTTCATACCCACTCGTATGGCTATAATTAAAAAAAAAAAAGCAAGTGCTGACAAGAATGTGAAAAAATTGGAGCCCTCATATGTTACTGGTAGGAATGTGAAATGGTGCAGCAACTCTGAAAAACAGTTTGGCAGTTACTCAAAAACTTAAACATATAGTAACCATATGACCTGACAATTCCACTCCTAGGTATATATCCAAGAGAATTGAAAACATATGTTTACACAAAATATGTACATGAGTTATTCACATTATTTTGGCATTATTCACAACAGTCAAAACATAGAAATGGCCCAAATGTCCTTTAACTGATGAGTATATAAGCACAATGTGATCAGTCCATGGAATAGAATATTATTTAGCCATAACAAGATATGAAGTATTGGTACAGGCTGAAGTATGAATTCACCTTGAAAGCACTGAAGAAACGTTAGTGAAGAAGGCATGAAAAAAGCCAGTCACAAAAGACCACATATTGTATGATTCCATTTGTACGAAACAGCCAGAAGAAGCAAACCCATGGAGGCATCAAGCAGATGAATGGTTGGCAGTGCTGGGGGAAGGGTGGAAAGGAACGTGATTCCTAATGGGTAGCAGGGTTTTTTGGGAGGCGACGAAAATGTTCTGAAATTAGAGAGTGGTGATGGTTTCTGAATATGCTAAAATTTAGTGAATATGCTAAAATATTCTGTATGCTCAAAACCGTTGAAATGTATCCTTTAAAAAGGTGAATTTTATGCTATATTATATTATTTAAAAATCTGGCATCCGATCTGCAATGACACATTGCAGGTACTTGTCATGTCTCTTTCATCTTCTTTAATTTAGGTCACTCTCCAATGCCCCCTCTTTTCAAACACTGACATTTTTAGAAGGCCAGTTATTTTGTAGAATGCCCCACAATCTAGGTTTGGTTTGTTTCCTTATCATTAGATTCAGGCTAAACAACTTTTTGGGAATACTTTTATATTTTAAATGTTTGTTGTTGGAGTCCCCGGGAAGATGGTGCTAAGTCAGTTGAACTATGTGAGTCCTGGTGTGAGTGAGTGAGTATATGGAAAATTTTGTGTACATACTGATAAGTGAGTGGGTGTGTGAGTGGCTGACTGAGTGAGGGCTAGGGAGCTAGTGACCAGGGCTCTCCTGTGCAGTGGCTGGTGCCACAGCTGCTGGGCTTGGATCCTAGCAATTCCCAGGATGCAGAAGCTGAGTTCCATTTTAAAAAATCAGCAAAATCAAAAAATCCCGGGAAGAAAATGCTGGGAGAGACTGTCTAAGTGGGGTCTTGTGAGCAAGTGGACAGGCCCCTGGTGCAACAGCTGGTGCTGCAGCTTCTCTGCTTGGCCCCTGGCTCTTCCCAGGTCACAGAAGCTGAGCGCCATTTTTTTTTTTAAATGGACAAAAGTTTTCTTGTGAAGAAGCTGTGGGGAGAAATCATCGCCCCAGGCTCTGCCTCACCATTGCAGCAGGAGAGACTGCCGGCTCCAGGCTTTGCCTCACCACTTCAGTGCCTGGCAGGGCACTGGCAGCAGGGGCTATGGAAGGAGTCCAGAGGCAAAGTACCACGGAAAAGGACAAGAAAGGCACCTCACCACCATCTTGACGTGGGGCAGGAAAGTACTCTGATTTGCTCACTACAGGGTAACAGACCTGATCTCTGTGACTGGCAGATCAATTACTCAGGGATTGATCATGACTCAGAAGGAATATCCTGAAAGCACAAACTTCAAAGGGACCTGATGAGTGCTGAATCCCAGGCACCTCACCCCCTGCCCTGATCCAGCTGCGGGACAAAGGGTGTGGCCAGAAAAGGTTGAGGAAGGACTCCAGAGATCAGTGGTGAGTCTGGGGCTGACCCAAACCCCCTCCTACCCAGCAATCCTCTGAATGTCAGACCCACACAGCGGGGCCACGATTGAGAGGGACAAACCCGGGTGAAGCCTGGACGTCAGTTGCATTAGGAGAACTCTGTTCCAAGATAGGCCTGGCTGGGGTACCCCCCTGCGAATACATACCCGGGGAAGAGACAATCCCGCACCTCCCCACTGGAGGAGATCTCTCTGACCATACAAGAGGGGAGGACTGCAGCCCCACCCACTTCCACTGCCCCTCCTCCTTCTCTGCTCTGGACACTGAGGAGAGCGTGAAAGAGGCGACTGCAGGAGAGACCAGATTTGAGGAACGTTTACAGAGCTTACCACAAGAGGGCAGAGGTTTTTTTAATTTTTAATTTTTAAAAAAGTTTTAAAAATTTTGTTGCCTGTTTGTTTGTTAGTTCATCTACTTTTAAAATATCTTTCCTTTGTGCATGAATGTGTATGTGAGGGTTTGATCTGCATCCACCCATTTTTTTCTTTTCTTTTTCTGTTTCTTTCTTCTTTTATTTGTTGTTTTTTATGTGTGTATGTGAATGATTGAGTGTTCATCGTTCAATTTTGTTGTTGTTGGTTTGTTTTTGCTCTTTTGTTCTTCTAGGTTTTTTTATTTTCATTTTTTATAGTTTAAGGTGTATATAAGTATATGTGTGAGTTTGACCTGAATTTCATTTTTTACCCTTCTGTCTTTCTGTTTTTCTTCTCTGTTTACTTTATGCTAGGCATGTGTGTGTGTGTTTAGTTTTCTTGGGTTTTTTGTTGTTATTTGTTTTGTTTCACTTTGCTGTTATTCCAGTTTATTTTGGGATGTGTGTGCATGTCTGTGTGTGCATGTGTTCAATTGTTTTTTGCATTGGTTTCTGCTTTGCATTGTCATATAGAGGGGTGGTGGGGAGTGGGTCTCAGGGAACACATACCACAATAAGTGAACATTGTAATTTGCAAGTAGTTTCTAAATCCTCGTGCCCCATCCCCTAATTTATTCTAATTTGAAAAACTATAAGAGACAGCAAAGCTTCCAATCCATTGTCCTATTTCAAAATAGAACAAATCCAGAGCCCAGATCAGGGAAGAATAGAGGACTGAGCAAACATCAGAAGGGAAAGTCTCTCCCACTGACACTGAATATCAGAACAAAAGAGAAAAGATTTCTGTCACAAATGAGGAAAAACCAAAGGAAGACCACGGCAATTTCGAGTGTACTAAAGACAAAACTCCTGAAAAATCAGAACTTGGGTCCCAAAAATGGAAGCCACTAACAACAGGCCCCAGAATACGACTGGGATTAGGGAATGAATGGAAAGAGTGAATAAAACTCAAGAAAGACAAGATGCAACACTGAAAACCTGTAACAGAGATTTTGGCAATAAGAAATTTCATCCAGGAAACAAATAACAAGATGACAAGCATGGAAGGCAGACTTAATCTAGCTGAAGAAAGAATCTCAGAACTTGAAAACCAAAACATGGAATAAACCCAATCTGTAAAAAACATAGAAAGAAAACTCAGAAAGAAAGAACAAAGCCTACAAGAGATGTGCATTTATATCAAGAGACCAAACTTATGCCTGATGGTGTCCCAGAAAAAGAAGCGGAAATAGAAAACAACTTGGAGCAAGTATTCCAGGAGGTAATCCAAGAAAACTTTCCCCAACTCCCAGAGATGTGACTAGCCTAGCACAAAAGATACAGAGAACCCCCACAAGACATCAAATGAGAAGACCAACCCCTAGACACATAGTAATTTACCTACACAAAGTAGGCACAAAAGAAAAAATCCTACAGGCAGCAAGAGAGAAAGGTCAGACTACCTACCAGGGAAAACCAATCAGAATAGCAGCAGATCTATCGGCAAAAAACACTACAAGCAAGAAGGGACTGGAGCCCTATATTCAAAGTTCTCAAAGATAAACAATTTCAACTAAAAATTTCCCATCCAGCCAAGCTCAGCTTCATCAGTGTTGGAGAATGAAAATCCTTCCCAGACATCCAATCCCTAAGAGATTATGTAGCTTCCAGACCAGCTCTACAGGAGACAATTAAATGGTATTAAGCACAGAAGAACGAAAAAAAGAATGACAACACACTTCCCAAGAGAAGAGAGGAGCACAGAATCAGCAGAGAATATAGCACAACAAGAAACCTGAAAACACACACATACATCAGCCCCAAAACCAAAAGAAAACAAGCAAAGAAAAAACTTTATTTGAACCTCATGATAGATATAAACAATCACATTTTAATAATCAACCTGAATGTGAATGGGCTAAATGCACCACTGAAAAGACACAGAATGGCAAACTGGATAAGAAAACATGACCCAATTATTTACTGCATCCAGGAGACTCATCTCACTACAAGGGAAGCCTACAGACTCAAAGTTAAAGGATGGAAAATGAGTTTCCAGGCAAATGAATCACACAACAAGGGAGGAGTTGCAATCTTCATATCAGATAAAACAACCTTTAAGCTATCAAAAATTTAGAAAGAAGCAAAAGAACACTACATAATGATAAAAGGTTCAATCTACCAACAAGAAATATCCATTCTAAACATATATGCACCCATCACAAGAGCACCAGCATTCATAAAGCAACTACTAAGTAAACTAAAAAAAGATATTGACTCAACACTATTATAGCAGGGGACTTGAATACCCTATTAACAACCCTCGATAAATCATGGTGACAAAAAATCAACAAGGAGATCCAGAACCTAAACTTGACACTCGACCAAATGGACTTAACAGATACCTACATATTATTCCAACCAACAACCACAGAATATATATTCTACTTATCACCACATAGAATGTACTCCAAGATCAATCAATCCTTGACCATAAATCAAGCATAAACAAATTTCATAAGGTTGAAATATTGCCATGCACACTCTCAGACCACAGTGGAATAAAAATAAATATCAACACCAACAAAATTTCCCCAAAGCCCACAATGACATGGACACTAAACAGCATGTTGCTGAACAACTACTGGGTCAACACTGAAATACAAGCAGAAATTAAAAGATTCCTGGAAACAAATGAAAATGAAACTTTTTACCAAACTCTCTGGGATGCCATATAAGCAGTTCTAAGAGGGGAATTTATATCTCTATGAGCACACATCAAGAAAAGGGAAAGATCACAAGTGGAGAGCCCAACAAATCACCTAAGGAAACTGGAAAGAGAAGACCATCAAAGCCCCAAATTTAGCAGAATAATCAAAATCACCAAAATAAGAGCCCAAATACAGGACACAGAAGACAAACATACCATAGAAGTCATCAACAAAACAAAAAGCTGGTTCTTTGAAAGAATTAACAAGATTGATGGACCCCTAGCCAGAATGACCAAGAAAGAGAGAGAAAAAGCCCAAATAAACACAATCAGAAATACAAAAGATCAAATCACAACTGACCCCCCAAAAATACAAAAGATTATCAGAGATTGCTACGTACACCTATATAGAAAGAAACTTGATAACTTCAATGAAATGGAGAACTTTCTGACATCACACAACCTCCCCCAGGTTGAAACAAGAAGACATTGAGACACTAAATAGACCAATAACAACCCAGGAAATTGACTCTGTCATATGAAAATGACCTACAAAAAAAAAACCCTGGTCCGGATGGCTTTCCAGCAGAATTCTACAAAATGTACAAGGAGGAGCTGATACCAATCTTTTTGAAAGTATTCCAGGTAATTGAGAAAGATGGAATTCTCCCCAAATCATTTTGCGAAGCTAACATCACACTGATACCCAAACCAGGTAAAGATCCAACAAAAAAAGAGAACTACAGGCCAATATTCCTTATGAACATAGATACAACAATCCTTAACAAGAGTCTAGCAAATCGGATCCAAAAACACATCTCAAAAATCATCCACCATGACCAAGTAGGCTTCAGCCCCAGGATGCAGGACTGGTTCAGCATTTGCAAGACCATAAATGTAATTAAATACATCAACATTTGTAAAAACAAGAACCACATGATTATCTCATTAGATGCAGAAAAAGCTTTTGATAAAATCCAGCATCCCTTCTTGATAAAAACCCTCAAATACCTAGGTGTAGAAGAAACATACCTCAAAATAGTAAGTGCCATCTACGATAAACCCACAGCTAACATATTGCAAAATGGACAGAAAATGAAAACATTTCCCCTAAAAACTAGAATAAGACAAGACTGCCCATTCTCACCCCTCTTGTCCATTATTGTGTTGAAATTCCTAGCTCAGGCAATTAGACAAGAGATGGAATTCGGGGTATCCAAATAGGAAAGGAGAAAGTCAAGTTATCCCTCTTTGCTGTGATATAATCCTATACCTTGAAAACCCAAGAGAATCTGTCAAAAACCTGCTTGCACTGATAAAGGACTTTGGCAAAATCTCACGGTGTAAAATAAATGTGCAAAAGACAGTTGCATTC
>CAUYQG010126167.1:0-11919 GCA_963574415.1 Tarsius wallacei | reverse complement strand
AAAAAGAGAAAACAATGGGAAAAATCAATTAGAATTTCTTGCTCAGAATAGTGCTTCCGAACATGCTTTAAAAGCAAAAACTTTTACTAAAAAAAGTTAAGTGAATCGCCTTATATACAACTAATTAGAAAGGACAACTCTAAAGTCAAGATTTCTCTGGACATTAAATCAAATACATTTGTTACTACCATTTCCAAATAATTAACACCAAGTAAATCCAACACTGTAGCAGTGGACGTTTATCATATTTTTTGGATGAGAATCATAAACAACAGAACATCCTTCCCCTCCATGTAAGGTCTGATGAGAGGCAAAGCCTCCTCATTCATTAAGGAAGCCTATGACAGGATGTTCCTTCTCTCTTCCCTGCTAATAAATATCTAAGGGCTCATAAGTACCTAAGGTAAACTGAAAACATGAACAACTACTTTGGTAATGAACTTCTCCAAACCGCATGTGCTGTCACCTTGATATCAGCCCTTGAGAGTTAGTCTTATACCAACGGTTTGTGTCTCATGGTGTTAACTTCTGAGGTGCTAAAAATGCAGACACTCAGGCCTCCTCTCAAAGATTTGGGTCTATAGGCCTAGGTATACGCACTTTAATACACGCCTGAGTGACTGTCTCTGGTCACATGCCTACTTCTCAGAGAGGGTGCCTCTAACCACACACTGCTTTCAACAATCTCTATCACATCACCTTTATTAATTTACTTCCTAGCACTGATATTGCCTTTCCAATTAATTTGCTTACTTATTTATTTATTGCCTCTCCCCACTAAAATGTAGACCATATTCGAGGAGAGGGGGCAGGAAGACAAGTTTGTTGTGTTCGCCACTGTAAACCAGGCTTTCAACAAAGTTTCACTGAACTGATTTTAATAATGCAAGTGGTTATGGAATACAGTATTTAAAACACCGCTCTAGACATATAAGGTACTTGCCTTAGACTGAAGGTTCAAGCTTATTAAAACTCTGCTTCCTGAAGTATATAAGGAATTCTAGGCAGGAAGTATTTAAGGAGATATGCAAGAATGTATAAAAAGTTCTTGTCTCACATAGTTGATTCATTCATTGGCCAAAACAAATTTGCTCAGTACTTGTATACGCTATGTATGATGCAGAGGTGATTTTAAAATTGTTCATCTAATAGAGGAGATAAGATTCAAACATAAGTAACTGTGATTAAGTTTAACTACAATAGATACCCTAAATCAAATGAGATCTAAAACATAGATGATACTACAATACCATATAAATATTAATTGTCCCCAAAATTAATCTACAGAATCAGTCAAAATTGAAAAGTACATTTTTTACTGATTTTTAAAAGTTTACATAAAAACAAAAGTTTACAAAATGGAAAACCTATTTTTTTAAAAAAGAACAAAGATATAAAGATAACCTGATGTTTTTAAAAAGTAATATTAATGTGTTAATGATGTTGGAAAACACCAAGAAATTAATGGAATGAAATAGGCAGAATTTTTCAAACTGCAAGTCAAAACCTATTAGTGGGTCAAGAAATCAGTTTAGTAGTTATAGCCAGATTTGCTTTTTAATAAATTGGAAGAGAAGAGAAATTATCACAGTGTAACACACCTATTGGGTGGAGCTGTTGTTTGATGAACATTTTGTTTCATGTATGTGTGAATGTATGAGTGGTGCATCAAGACACAAAATAAAATGTACTTCTTACTTTGAGTAGTGTCTTCATAAGTTTAAAAAACATTGAAACAGTAGAGAAATAGAATAAAATTTGGAAATTTGAAATATAGTTAGGGTGATATTTCAAAGCTATCCAAGAAAAAGGAGAACTATTCAGTAAAAGGTGGTGAGACATTAACTATTTGTATAAAATAATAACAATAAAAGCCAGGCATGATGGCTCATGCCTATAATCCCAGCACTTTGGGAGGTGGAGGCAAGAGGATTGCCTGGGCCCAGGGGTTCGTGACTAGCCTGGACAACAGGTTGAGATCTCGTCTCTACAACAAATCAAAAAATTAGCCAGGCATGGTGGCACATGCCTGTAGTTCCAACTACTTGGAAGACTGAAGCAGAAAGATCACCTGAGTCCAGCAGGTCAAGGCTGTGGTGGCTTTGAGCATGCCACTGGACTCCAGACTGGGTGACAGAATGAGACTCCAACTCAAAAAAATAAAATAAAAAGTTAATTCCCTGACACATACAAAACATGAAACTATAGATGCAATTGGAGATGTGCTAAAAACTTAAGGGTGAAAAAATACAAAATTAATAGAAGAAAATGCATTTCAAAAAATCACATAAAACTTTCAAGACGCAACCCCTTTGGGTCCACTCCTGCTCTGGGAGCTTTTCTGTCCTCTCAATAAATCCTGCTTTCTCAATAAAACAAAAACAAACAACAAACAACAAAAAAAAAACCTTTAAAGACAAATGGGAGAAAATATGTGAAACTTCTATAGAAAGTACCAAATCAGTATCCAAACTTTAAACCTACCTCATTTAAATCAATTTTTTTAAAACTCAATAGCCAAATGCACAAAAGATATTGAAAGATGAACACATAAATACACACACACATATGCAAAAGCAATTCAAAAATACAAATTAAAACAATAATGAAAGCCGGGCTCAGTGGCTCAGCCTGTAATCCCGCGCCTTGGGAGGCTGAGGTGAGTGGATTGCCTTAAGCCCACGGGTTCGAGACCCACCTGGGAAACTTGGAGAGACCTCATCTCTACAATAAACCAAAAAATCAGCTGGGCATGATAGTGCGTGCCTGTAATTCTGGCTACTCGGAAGGCTGAGGTGGAAGGATTGCCGGAGCCCAGCAGGTCAAGGCTGTGGTGGCCAGGAGTGGCCACTGCACTCCAGTCTGGGTGACAGAGTGAGACTCCAACTCAAAAAAAAAAAAACAAAACAATAATGAAACAGCTTTTCACACTCACTGGCAAAGACAAAAGAGTGTGATAATTTCAAGTACTGGTAAAAATGCGGAAGTTTATACTAAAATATATGGGTAGGCACAGTGAGATACCACCTTATGCCTGTCAGAATAGCCAGACAGTGAATGCTTGTGCAGTTGCAGTGAAAAGGGATGCTTATACACTGTTGGTAGAAGTGCAAACTAGCAAAACCTCTATGGAGATTTCTCAAAGAACTAAAAGTAGACCTACCATTTGACCCAGCAATCCCACTACTAGGTAGCTACTCAAAAGAAGAGAGGTCGTTATACAAAAAAGACATCTACACTCACATGTTCATTGCAGCGCAATTCACAATTGCAAAGATATGGAATCAACTTAAATGCCCATCAATCGATCATTTCATCATGGATAATGAAAATGTGGTATACACACACTATGGAATACTATTCAGCCATCAAAAAGAATGAGATAATGCAGCAACATGGATGGAGTTGGAGACCATCAACCTAAGTGAACGAATGCAGGAACAGAATACCAAACTGTATTCCCACTGATAAGTGGGAGCTAAACTAAGGATCTGCAAAGGCATAGAGAATGGTATAATGGATATTGGAGACTCAGAAAGGGGAAGGGGAAGGGGAAGAGGGGAGGAAGGACAAAAAAAATCACCTATCAGGTACAATGTGCACAGGCGGGGATGGTGAATACACTTAAAGCCCAGACTTCTTTGCTACTATACCATGTATCCATGTAACCAAAAACTATTTGTACCCCCTAAAGATATTAAAAGAAAGAGAGAGCAAAAAAATGTGGACGGGGAAAGGGCAAATTGTGAAGATACTTTCAAGGACAATTTGGAAGTAACCATTAAATAAAAATGCACATAATTTCTAACTAGGCAACTCTGTGGTATTTATCCTAGAAAAACATTCACAATTATGCCTGGAGAGAGATATGTGGGGTGTTTATTGCCACATGGTTTATAGCAGAAAAGATATATAAGCAAACTGGAGCCCATTAAGAGAAAACTAAGTAAACTGGATATTTATGCTATGCATATCAGTAAAGAAACAAGCTAGAGCTGCATGTAATAGGGCAAATATCTAAGAACAAATATTAAATAACAAAAAAGACAATTTTCAGAATAATACATATGAACGTATACCATTAATATTAAAAAATACACAATAATACTATATAGTTTCTATGAATATGCACATATTTAACACAGAAAGAGCATGGGAAACACAATGAACACAGGTTACCACTGGAAAAGAGGAGAGAGATCAGAGACAGATGCTGTGGGTGACCCAATGGGACTTTAACTTCATCAGTCAAGTTTTTTATTTGATCTCCAAAAGTTCTACTTAGCTGTTTTCAAACCTGCTTTATCTGTTTTTTAATAGTACAATGTTCATTTCTCATTTTTCTCATGTTTTAAATATCTCTTCTTTCATGTCCCTGCCTAGTATTTCTATGATCTGAAGCTCTAGAATGTGGGAGCCTACTGCTCCCCAGCTCTCAGTAGAGACTGTTTAGCCAGGGTGGACAATGCATCCTTCCACAGACAGTTTTCAATTACTTTCCTGTGGCAGTATCACCTGCCAAGGGTCATTTTGGTGGTATGTCTCAGTTTGGAGGCTCCTGTACAGTCTAACGCAGGCAATGCAAATTTGCAATCTAATTCACTTTGAGGGCAGGCCCATATCTTTAGATAATCAGGAGAATCTTTGGGGGTTTGGAAGTTTTCATGTTTTTATATTATCTTAATTAATATTACGTGTAATTGACAGATAATAGTAGAAGTCTTTTGGTTTTAATGCAGAACAAAGCTTTTTTAAAAAAGAAGCCAATCTGTCATCTTGTGCTATTTGCTGATCTTTTTCTCCCTCTACATCAAGCCTTTCACTGTTTTTATAAAGCCTAGGAAGGATTAGCTTTCTGGAGGTTTTCAGTTCCAACTCCTCTACCTGCATGAATTTAAGGCCTTGTTTTTTATATTTGTCAACAAACACAGGAAACCTAACACAACATTGATTCACAGATTTGATGCCCTGATCACAAGTTTTGGTCAGTGGAAACCGTCTTTACTTTTTGGTACATTGCTATGTGTTTAAAGAATGTCTACTGTATTTTAGATATTCATAGGTGTGGCACCTGTTTTCAGATTCTCTAATTTACTATAATGCGGGAAATAATATTTTAATATTTTTAAAATTCATCTTTACATATGAAATTAAAAGTTAATAAAGGCAGTAAATTTGTATCAGAGAAACAGAAACAGTACTTCTCTATAGTGCTTTATTGAACATGTGGCTTTTGACTCAATCCTCAAAGATAGGAAGGAGCTGAACACCAGCAGGAGGGAGGTAAGAGCTGGGTCTCACTTATACTAGGGGGTTCTGTGCTTATGACTCATCACCGTCATCTAACTTTATGGTGAGATTCTTTATTAAATGTTAACCATAAGATTATTAAACCATTGTCTCCCCACAATGAGGAGACAGGGAACATAAGCAGTGGAAGAACAGTGTGTAGAACAGTGGGGATAATTTTCAATTGTCCCCCAGGAGACATTTGACAATATCTAGAGACATTTCTGGCTGTCACAACTTAGTGGGTACCACATGCACCTCATAAGTCAAGGCCAGGGATACTGCTCAGCATCCTACAATGTTGCAAACAGCCTCCCACAACAAAGAATTTTCCAGCCCAAAAGATTAGTATTTCTGCTAATGAAAAACTCCAATGTAGAACAAAGTTGCTGGCGGCAGTCGCCACCACTTGTGTTGCTACAGTGGATCCCTTGTCCACCTTCTCTTTCTCTTGCTTTCTGTGAACGTTAGGACTTACGTATTTTTTCCCCATATATCAACAATCTGTACATTAGATTTGATGATTACCTCTGAAAAATATCATAAACATTTGCACTTCATTAAAGTCATTCTAGAATCTTCCTCTGCAACAATGTGTCTTAACAGTCAAAAGCAAGGAATCCTTGCTTCTTTTCTTCTCAATTTTCTCAATCACCTGACTCTATAATCTGAGCAGTTCTAACCCCAACCTCTGGCCTGCCTGGCTCTAGGCAACATGGCTGTCTTTCCTTACCTTGACGAATCTTCCCACATCTTACATGTGACTTAATCTGCATATATGCACCTCCAATGTCTGCTATTACTACCTCCTTGGCTCACACAAATGTGCCAGGACAGCTGCTCATATCTCAACATGGTAAATAAAATGTGACACTGGTTCAAAATGGGACAGCCAATGCCAACATTACCAGGCCAGTCAAGAAAACCGTCAGCTCTTTTTTATTTTAATCTCTTTGGTTAAACTACAACACACCTATTGAGACACTAAACACTAATATGGGGAGAAAAAATAACTTAAGGTAACAATAGACAAGCACTGTAACTGTGGAAACACAAACAGTAAATTCCAACACTTGTAACCCCAGCACTTTGGGAGATGGAGGTGGGACGATTTCTGAGTTCAGTAGTTTACCTGGGCAAAATAGCAAGAACTTGTCTTTACAAAAAATAAAATAAAATAAAATAAATTAGTCAGATGTGGTAGCAAGCACTTATAGTCCCAGCTATTTGGTGGGCTGACGAGGATGGATTCCTTCGGTCTAAGAGTTGAAGGCTGCAATTAGCCGTGATCACGCCACTCTATTCTAGTCTGGGTAATAGAGTGAGACGCTGACAAAAAAAGAAAAGAAAAAAGAAAGAAAGAAAAGAAAAGAAGCAAGTAAACAACAACAAAAAAACTCTTAGTGAAAGCAGAAAGAAAAAAAACTTTTAGTGTCTGACAAGTCAATTATACTTTCACAAGCTCATTATTAAGTAAATGTAATGTCTGAGACTATAGTAATAAGGCAATTAAAATAATTTTAGTTTCATAGTGTTTGAATATGTCACTTCAAATATAATGTCAGTCTTTTTAAAATGGGTATAACTGTTTTAATAATCCTGTTAAAAGAAATGAGTAATTTGGCATTTAGAAAGGCTGCAAAACATAATAGTTAAGAATGTAGCCTCAGCACCATGCTGCCTGGGTTCAAAACCAAAAACTCCAAATTAGGACCTATGATCTTGGTCAACTCATTTCATCTCTTTATACCTCTCTTTCCTCATCTGCAAATTCCAAATACCAATAGTACCCACTTCACAGGGTTATTATGAGAATTAACTAAGTTATATTTAGAAATACATACATGGTACATAGTCAACATCATGTGTTTAAGTAAATAATTAACAACATTTAAAAATATTAAATAAATAAACAACCAGTCTTTTATGAATCAGTGGTCATGTTTTTCATGCCCTCAGGCACAGGAACCCATAGGTTTCCCAGCCTTGAGAATCTTTGACGAAGTATGTCAAGAGCTTGGCCAATGTTGTCATTCTGGCCCAAAATGTACAACTAATGTATTATACTTGAATCTCTCTAAAAGAAACATTTTATCCTAGCAGAGAAATACACTTCTACAATGGCTGGAGAGAAAGAGAAAATAATAAGTAACAATATAGAAATACAAGCATTGTTTAGTAACAAATATGAGCAATGATAAAATCAGTTGTGACACATGTCAAACAATGTTGTGACAATATAAAAACATCCCATTCACAAAGTAAATTAAAAACCTTAATGACAGCAATAAGAAGAAAGCTTATGGTTCCTAATGTGAAAATCGACTGCATGAAGTTATCTTGTTATACCCAAGTCTTCTAGAGTCAAGAGACCATGGAAAAAAAAGAAAAACAACACTCAGGGCACAAAGCGCCTGCCCAGGGATTAGATTACAAACAGCTGCTGAAGCCGGGCTCGGTGGCTCAGCCTGTAATCCCGCGCCTTTGGGAGGACGAGGTGAGTGGATTGCCTGAGCCCGCGGGTTCGAGACCCGCCTGGGCAACTTGGCGAGACCTCATCTCTACAATAAATTAAAAATCAGCCGGGCATGGTAGCGCATGCCTGTAATTCCAGCTACTTGGAAGGCTGAGGCGGAAGGATCTCCAGAGCCCAGCAGGTCGAGGCTGCGGTGGCCGGGAGCGGCCACTGCACTCCAGTCTGGGCGACAGAGACTCCAACTCAAAAAAAAACAAAAACAAAACAAAACAAAAAAAACCAAACAGCTGCTGAAATGAACCGC
The DNA here is from genome assembly GCA_963574415.1 of Tarsius wallacei. Lineage (NCBI taxonomy): Eukaryota > Metazoa > Chordata > Mammalia > Primates > Tarsiidae > Tarsius > Tarsius wallacei. The sequence continues at coordinate 3,850 of CAUYQG010126167.1, read as the reverse complement.
TAGCACCTTAAGACCAGTTTTACCTAGTAGTGGCTGAAACAAACTGATGTGACTCTAAGGCTAATTCACCTACCACCATTACTCACCAATCAGAGCTTGCCAGCTCCCAAAAACCCAGTGCCAATGAGTTTTCTTTCAAACAACATGTAACATTTCTCTCTAATACAACCCCTAACCTCTTTGCTCTTCAGACATACCAAGGACTGCCCTGCTCTATGTGCATGCCTTAAATTACAATTCTGTTTTATCAAATACAATGTTTTTGCTTAGAGATTCGTCTCTATATATGTATTTGACTTTGACACGAATCACTGTGAACACATCTTCAAATATAAATTCTGTATTTCAGTAAAGGTAGTCCCTAAAATCAAACTTTTTTTGGTATCAGACTGGGAAGGCAACTAGAGCCAACAACCACCTACGTGAAAATGTAACCATCTGGTTCACAGCTCAGAAATCCAATGTTTCCAAATTAATGTCAAATCTTTTCTTTTGTCAAAAACAAATCCAGATTTAAATGAAGACATTATTTTTAAAAAGGCTACTGCAAGAGGGAAAAAGCTTAGGATCTACAAGCATCCCCAAAATCAAACGCAAAAAGGATTGTCTTATAGCGGGAGGGATAAGCAGACTAGCGGGCATTTTTGAGGCAAACTGGGCAAATGAGTGAGTAGACTCAGATAGTACAATCTGGCTATATCCCAAGCCAATCTGGCTATACCCCAAGCCAATCCTTGGGATGTTCTGCATCTTAATACTTGCTCAGACTTAGGGTAAGCAAAGGTCAGGGGCCTGTGAGGAAAAGAAAAGCCAGACTAAAGTTTGATAAAGCCAAGGTAGAGATAAGTAATGGACAACTGTGAACACTTGGTCTCTTTATAACAGTAGAAAAACAGGTTTTAATAGAACTATTAGAATAAAAGAGTAGTTAAGAATTAAACCCTCCAAACAGGTTAAATAAGTAAATAACCAGCCTGCAATCAATTAAAAAGTCTATTTCTTGCTCTTGCCCTGAGCACTGACCCTTTGTTTTCAAGACCAAGCTGTACTGGGTGAGGAAAGGGTGTCCCGCTGCAAACGTTGCCAGGGTGGCTAAAGAATTTGGAAGCTTATGTTTTCACATGAGTCTCTCTTAAAGAAACATGTCATCCTAACAGAGGCAAACAAGCAAAAAGTAAAAGAACAAGTAAAAACATAGAAATGGTGCAATTATCTTTTACAAGAATGAACTCCATATAAGGACATTAGGGAACAAATAAAGTCATAAAAATCCTCCTCCAAAAAGCTCAGTGTAAACATTTTACTGGTATCAGACTTGGAAACCCACAGGCATGCACATATACACACCTTCTATTCATATTAAACAGAAGTAGAGAGACAGTTCATAAGACTAGAGGACAGTTAAAAACTGGGCATATATTTGGGAAAAAACTAGTTATTGATATAATAAACAGGTTTATAATATTTTAAATTCTAATTATATAATGTGACTGTTGTTACTAAAGCAGATTAACAAGGCTTAAGAGTTTTTAAAAACTCAGATTACACTTGAAACACTAGGAAATAAAACTTTATAATAAAAAAATAAAATTAAAATTTTTAAAACTGTGAAAGAAAAAAGCAGAAGAAGCAGAGCTGAGTATAATTCTGGAATTTTTTGCTTGTTTTTCCATAGCAGAGTCATTCACTCATTTGATATCATCTTTAGATTCTCTGGCTAAAGGTTTTCCAATAGATACATGAATTCTCCTCTTGATGTAGAGTGATGTTAATGGACATACCAGCAGGAATTAATGCAAACATAAGAATATCTACAAGTCAAAACAAATCCTCCCTTTTCTCAGGAAGCCCTCTTAGCTCAAGCATGTCTGGAATAGTTTCTTCCTCCCCACATGCAGAGCGCAATGTCCTCATCACATTAGACCCTCATCTTACTGTATTTTAATTTTATAAGATACCATTATGTTTCTCCCACCAGACCATGAACAGAGATTACCACTTCATGAAGCAAAAAGCAGTGGCTTAATTTTTAAAAAAGGTTTAAACCTTTATTTTGGCATTGTATTATTTGAAACATAATACTTTTACCAGTCAGTGATATGTTATGACTCTCCAAGGAAAGATTTGAGTACTTTGACATCATTTCTTCTCGGACAGGTAGACTTGTAAAAGGTGAATCTGTAAGAGAAAGAACATGAGATTACACATTCTTACCAGGACTAAATGATGATCTAAAAACCATTTACTATTAATGAAAAACAGTGTTTTCAAGAAGTTCTAAATCTTATATGCTCCAAAGATATTCAAAATATATTGGGCTATTAAATGTGACAAAATTTCTGATTTTATTCTTTGTTCTTTTTTTAGCTAAAAATTCCCATTGACTTATATGAGATGGCATTTTTCATAAAACCTTCCATTTTTTAATTATATAATTATAGTTTCATTACGAAACACAAATGAGCCAGGCTCGGTGGCTCAGTCTGTAATCTCACGCCTTGGGAGGCTGAGGTGAGTAGATTGCCTGAGCCCGCAGGTTCGAGACCCGCCTGGGCAACTTGGCGAGACCTCATCTCTACAATAAATCAAAAATTAGCCGGGCATGGTAGCGCACGCCTGTAGTTCCAGCTACTTGGAAGGCTGAGGCGGAAGGATCCCCGGAGCCCAGCAGGTCGAGGCTGCCGTGGCTGGGAGCGGCTACTGTACTCCAGTCTGGGCGACAGAGTGAGACTCCAACTCAAAAAAAAAAAAAAAAGGTCCGGGCGTGGTAACTCAAGCCTGTAATCCCAGCACTTTGGGAGGCCAAGGCGAGAGGATTATCTGAGCCCACGGGCTCGAGACCCGCTTGGACAATTTGGTGAGACCTCATCACTACAATAAATCCAAAATTAGCCAGGAATGGTAGCACGTGCCTGTAGTTCCAGCTACTTGGAAAGCTGAGGTGAAAAGATTGCTGGAGCCCAGCAGGTCAAGGCTGCAGTGGCTGGGAGCGGCTACTGTACTCCAGTCTGGGTGACAGAGTGAGACTCCAACTCAAAAAAAAAAAAAAAAAAAGTCCGGGCGTGGTGGCTCAAGCCTGTAATCCCAGCACTTTGAGAGGCCAAGGTGAGAGGATTGCCTGAGTTCAGGGGTTCGAGACCAGTCTGGGCAACTTAGTGAGACCTCTTCTCTACAATAAATCAAAAAATTAGCCAAGTATGGTAGCGTGCGCCTGTAGTTCCTGCTACTTGGAAGGCTGAGGCAGAAGGATTGTCTGAACCCTACAAGGGTATTTTTTTTAAAAAAAAGAATAAATAAATAAGCAAACAAACAAATCTGACTGAAAGTCGGTTGGCTTCTTATTGTCCCTATCAACAGCAGTTCTCATCCCCTTAGTACACCATCTACACTTTACCCCCAAATTCCTGCCTTTCAAATCTACACTTTCTCAGATCATAAGACAATATCATCTCCTTCAGAGAATATATGGGTCTTTTGAGGACATCTTTTTTCTTTTTTTTTTTTGAGTTGAAATCTCAGTCTGTCACCCAGGCTGGAGTACAGTGGCATCCTCACAGCCACCGCAGCCTCGACCTGCTAGGCTCAGGCGATCCTTCCACCTCAGCCTTCCAAGTAGCTGGAATAACAGGCGCGGGCTACCATGCCTGGGTAATTTTTCTTTTTATTTGTTTGTTTGGGATTTTTTTTAGCCGAAGTCTCACTCTGTCACCCAGACTGGAGTGCAGTGGCCGCTCCTGGCCACCGCAGCCTCGACCCGCTGGGCTCCGGCAATCCTTCCGCCTCAGCCTTCCAAGTAGCTGGAACTACAGGTACGCGCTGCCACGCCCGGCTGATGTTTTGATTTATTGTA
>CAUYQG010126154.1:0-10386 GCA_963574415.1 Tarsius wallacei | reverse complement strand
ACGCCCGGCTGATTTTTTTGATTTATTGTAGAGATGAGGTCTCGCTTGCCCAGGCGGGTCTCGAACCCGCGGGCTCAGGCAATCCACTCACCTCAGCCTCCCAAAGGCGCGGGATTACAGGCTGAGCCACCGAGCCCGGCTTGCAAAACAGACTTCTATCTGCTAAATCAATAAAGAAACATAAACACTTTTTATTGTGATAAAACTGTTCCTTTTCACAGTTCAAAATAATTCATTTGCATTAAATAGTGAATATTTGTTGAATATTAAAAAGTCAGCATCACTTACTAAAGCATTCTTTTTTCTTATTGTTTAATCTGAAATACTTTTAAAACTAAAGTTAAATTGGAAATTCTTTTTACTAAGTGGAAGGGTCTCGATTTGACAAGATCTTATTTGGGAAAGGCAGGTCAGATTCTTGAGGTAGAGGGATAGCATTCTGGGCTTCGAGCTCCAGACAGGAAGCCATGCATGATGCTGACAGAATTGTGATGGGAATAGTCATTACTCACAAGGTAATAAGATTCAGGGTCTTTATAATAAGCCTTCCTTTAAATCTTTGATTTGTAGTCTGAAGTAAGCTAGAGTAAAAATATCAAAATCTATGAAAAATGTATGGAGTAGCAAAGAAAATGTTTACAGTTATATTTAAAATAATAAATAAAAGTAGTTTTGTTTATAGTAAATATATATATTTTTATTTTCTCAACCTTTAACTAGGGTATTACATCGCATGTGAGAAAAAAAGTTGAATCTCATTTTCATCATGCATATTTATTTTTGCAAGCAAACTATGGCTAATTTTTGCCATATTGAGGTATTCTGAAAAACAATGCTTCATACTCATTTATCTATCCATTAAAAAATACCTAATTATTGCTCTTAACTATTAAACAAGTGGAAATCAGGATCACATTGCTTCAGGTATTGAATGCACATGCCTACACAAAGCATGCTTAAATATACTTTATAGCCTAATTTCATTAAAAATATATTTTTAAATTTAGATGAACATACAAAGAACCTAGAATAACCAAGACAATTTTCAAAAAGAAGAAATCTGAAAGACTTACATTATCTAAATTCAAGTTTTATTTTCTAAGTTAAAGTAATCAAGACAGTGTGCTATCATATAGAATGATAATAAGTAAGAAAGACCTAAGCAGGCCCTCTTGTATATGGTCAACTGGTATTTGAAAAAGATGCCAAGGCAACACATGGGAAAATGATAACCTTGCCAAAAGTGGGGCTGAAAAAATTTGATATTTATACCAAATAAGTAAATATAAATAATAACCTCAACCTTATACTCACATTAAAAACAAAATTAAATATTAATGATTTTAGACCCAAAAGAGCAAAAATTCACAGCTTCTAAAACAAAACTTATGGAAAAATCTGTGTGCCCTTGGATTAGATGAAGATTTATCAGATAGGTAAGAAAAATGTGAGAGCCATAAAATAACAAAAAATATTCAATTGAACCTTAAAATGTTAAAAACTTCTGCCCACAATATTTTTAATTTAAAATAAAATGGCAAGTTATAGAAAAAAGAATATTTGCAAGAGATATATCTTATAAAGGCTTTTATTGAGAATATAGAAGAACTCTTAAAAGTCACTAATACCAATGCAATAAACCCAATATAAATGGGCAATTTGAACAACATTCTATCATAGAGAATATGTAAATGGAACATAAGCATATTAAAATGTTTAATATTATTATTATACTTTATTGCTAAAAAATACTATTGATTATCTGAGCCCTCAGTAAGACATAATCTTTTTGCTAGTAAAGTCTTGCTCCATGTTGATGACTGCTAACTGATCAAGGTGGTGCTTGTCAAAGGTTAGGGTGTCTATGGCAATTTGTTAAAATAAGATGACAATGAAGTTTGCCCTATAATCGAATATTTCTTTCATAAAATGTTTCTCTGTAGTATGTGATGCTGTTTGATAACATTGTATTCGCAATAAAACTTTTTTCAAAATTGAAATCTTCCTCTTAAATGCTGCTGCTACTTTATCAACTAGGTTTATATAATATTCTGAATCCTTTTTTGTCACGTCCACAATGTTCACAGCATCTTCACTAGAAATAGAGTGCATCTAAAAAAAGCAAAAATCAAAAAACAAGCAAAAAAGAACTACTTTCTTTGCTTATTCATAAGAAGCAACTTCTCATTTATTCGAGCTTAATTTATTGCAGCAATTCAGTCACATCTTCAGGCTCCACTTCTAATTCTAGTTCTCTCTGTTTCCACCACAGCTGCACTTACCCTACTGAATTCTTGAATCCCTCTAAGTCATCCATGAGCATTCAAATCAACTTCTTTCAAACTCCTGGATATTTTGACCTCCTACCATGAGTCTTTATAGCTTCTAGAATAAGCAAATTTTTCCAGAAGGTTTGTAGTTTAATTTGCCCAAATCCATCAGAGGAATCCCTGTCTATGGTAGCTAAAGCATCACAAGAGTATTTCTTAAATAATAAAACTTGAAAGTCAAAATTATTTACTGATCAATGAACTGCAACTTGAATGTTGTGCTAGCAGGCATAAAAAGTTTAAACTCCTTGCATGTCTTCACCAGAACTCTGGGTTAAGTAGGGGATTCATTGTTAATAAGTAGCATTATTTTGAAAGGAATCTTTGTTTCTGAGCAATAGGTATCAACAGCAGGCTTAAAATCCTTAGCAAACCATTCTACAGCAGATGATGCTGTCATCCAGGCTTCCCCTCCCCCCCATTTCTAGAGCACAGAAATAATCGATTTAGCATAGAACCTGAGGACCTTAGAATTTTCACAATGATGAATGACTACTGGCTTCAACTTAAGGCCACCAGGTGCGTTAGACTCTAACGAGATAGTCATCCTCTTCTCTGAAGCTTTAAAGCCTTGAATGGACCTCTCCTCTCTAACATTTACTTCCAATAGAAGACAGTTTCATCTACAATAAAAATCTGTAGTTTAGTGTAGCCATCTTCATCAGTGATCTTAGCTGTATCTTCTGGATAACTTGCTGCAGCTTCCACATCAGCAACTGCTGCTTCATTCTGCACTTTTGTGTTACAGAAATGACTTCTTTCTTCTGCCTATGAAAATGGCTTCTTTCCTTAAACTTCATGAGCCAACCTCACCTAACTTTCAACTTTTCTTCTGGAGTTTACACACATTTCTGTGTGTGTGTGTGTGTGTGTGTGTGTGTGTGTGTGTGTACAGCAACTGTTAATGCTTTATAAGCTATTCTGTTCATTAAAACAAATTAAGTTTACACAGTATAAATAAACACTCCAAAGTTCACTGTATGCTCGCTAGCAAAAACAGATTACAAACATTCAAGCATTTCTGTTTTTCTGATAGTGTGATATATGAGCGAACAACTTTCTTCAGTTTTCAAAACTGAGTTTGATTATTTACTAAACATAAATTTACTATATATATATATATATATATAAAGAAAGCAATTATCTTTGCTGTGATGTCTACAAAAATATCTCTTATTTATACCATATCAAATTACTCTTATGGCTTGTAAGTATTGATACTATGAAGATGCATGAAGACATTAATGGTCTGGTCTCATTTTCTCTTTAACATGGAAGTAGTAAGACAATTGATTTCTAAAACTCTCAATGTTTCTTTGTCATTTATTCCAGTGGCAAAATATGTTACCCTGAGCACTCATGTCACAAGGAACTTACAATAATGCTCAATGTGAACCACAAAAAATCTCTAAATGGAGATTACATATGAGTGTTCTTCATTCTCCATGAAAAACATGAGAAGACTGCTGATCACCTAGCATACAAGGGCCTATCATAGCTTTCACAGAGTTGAAAAGACTTAGGGGCTTGCTCTGGATTAAGGAAATGTTATGACTGGTTTTATCTTCTGTCCAGACCACTAAAACTTTCTCCACATCAGCAACAAGGCTGTTTTGTTTTTGTTGTTGTTGTTGTTTATTGTTTGTTCATTTTATTATTCATGTGTTCATTGGAATGGTGCTTGTAATTTTCTTCAAAAATTTGTCCTTTATCTTCACAACTTGGTTAACTGTTTGGCACAAGAGGTATAGCTTATGGCCTGCTGTGGCTTTCAACATGCCTTTCTCACTAAGCAAAATCATTTCTAGCTCTAGATTTAAAGTGAGAGATACTCAATTATTTTTTACACTTAATACTTAAAGTCATGGTAGAGTCATTAGTTAGACTAATTTTAATTTTTGTTTGTTTGTTTGTTTCTCAGGACATAAGGAGTCCTGAGGAGAGGAAGAAAGGTGGAAGAACAGCTGGTCAGTGAAACAGAACACTCACATTTATTGACTAAGTTTGCCATCTTATATTGCACCCTTAAGCAATTAAAACAGTAACATCAAAGATCATTGATCACAGATCACTATAAAAGATATAACAATAAAAAATCTTGAAATATGGCAAGAATTACCAAAATGTGACACAGAGACTCAAAGTAAGCACAATCTGTTGAAAAAATAGGTCTGAGAGTTGTTTGCTGAAGGATTGCCATAAAACTTTAACTTATGATATCAAAATGTAATATATGCAAAGCACAATAAAGTGTGGCACAATGATATGATTAAAAGTGAGGAGAGATGAGAAGGGAGCAGAGCAATCAGAGGCAGCCAGGTGAGGGGCATTCTGCTGTCCCCGGCTGTGCCTTGCAGGAAGGGCTGGACAGAACACTGTGGCATCTGCTGAGGGTGGGGAGGTAAGCACACCCTTCAGGCAAATTAGAATGTGGACTTCCCAGCTAAACAGCTTTCTCCTGAATACCGAGGGAGTTGACCACCTTCACAATAACTTCCAGAACTTTCTACTTGGTGAGTTTGTAATGAGAGTCTGACAACCCCAGCTCAACATTCAACCAGAGTCCAGAACCAGGCAGAGACCTGCATAGCTCCGCCCAGCTCTGCCTAGCTTCGCCCAGCCTCCAACTTGGAACCTAAAAACCAGGCAGAGATCTGCATTGCCCTGCCCAGGTTCACTCAACTCCACCCAGCCTGCAACTTGGGACCTAAGGGAGCAACCCTACACCCCTACTACATGAACAGATTGTAAGGCAGTAGGAAGTGGGTCCCTGGGGATCCATACACCTGTTGGTGGATACTGGGATCTGCAGATAGATTATGAATCACATCTCCCCTCTCAATTAAATCTCAAAACTGCAAAAAGTACAGCCGCCCAGCCCACAGTACAGTTTCAGAATTGAACAAAGCCAGAAAATCCACATAAGGAAGAATAGGAGACTGAGTAAACTGAAGTAAAAGCAACCCCAACATTCCTGAATAGCAGGATTAAAGAAGAGGAGGGAAAAAGGTGGGAGGGAGGAATATCTACACAAATGAAGAAAAACCAAAAGAAGAGTATGGGTCTCACACAGACCCCTGGGAGGTTAGACACTGAGAAAACAGACTTGGGAATGCAAACAACGAAGAGGCCCCTGAATGACTGGTCTCAAACTACAAACTCAGATACTAGGACATTAATAGAGAGAATAAAAAGAATTCAGGAGAGACAAGAGGAAAATAGGAAAGAGTTGATAACTGAGTGTTGGGAGCCAGCTGAGCGTTAGGCTTCCACAAACTGCAGTTTTGGCTTTCGCACAACTTACAGTTCAAACTTGGGTTACATCTAGAGGCTTAGTACTGGTCACAGGCTTCTGGGTCGTGATTTTAAGATTTATTGAAGTTGAGTAAGGTATAAATTATAGAATGTAGTTTTAGAAATATAAGTTTAGGCAGCCATTTTGTTGAAAGAATCTGGCTAGTTTACTTGCAGGTAGATTCTTATGAAGGAAGCTCTCATACGCTTCCCATTTGTTTTTATGATAACTTTGATATGTTTCATACCTCTTTGTCTGACATCTACATCCTCATAACAGGTGTCCAGTTTCTCTCTTTCTCTCCCTCTCTCTCTTTCCCCCCTTCTCTTTCCCCCCAAACGCCCACGCCGTCTCCACCTTTGGGAACCCCTCGGATTTGCGGGAGCAGAACTCCGGCAGGAACCGAAGCACAGAACCACTTAATAGGATATTTCATGGGCCTAGGCAAGAAAGGCTGGTTGCTTAGTTAAACAACGACGGTGGACAGAAGAGGACGCATTGGACAGAGTTGTGGAAGCCGGACCTGCAGGATATAGAGAACTAAAGGAACGTGTCAAGAATCACTTTTGGGGCTTTCACCATAGGAAGAGGAAGACAGACAGCTGAGGGATGCCAGGAAGGAAAATGAGAACTAAAACGGCGTGGGAGTCGAGATTTTGAAGAGCAGTGGGGCGGGAACAGGTGAGGCAGGGGGCCTGGCGAGCCCAAGTTTGGTTGGGAGAGAGCATCTGGGATTAAAATGCGAGGAGAGAGGCCGGAGCATGTCCCAGGAGGGGTGCGGTGACTCGAGGGAGGCGAGAGGTCGTTAAGGAATGCTCTTGGAGATGGGGGCCGAATCATAGTAACTAACAGCAGGCATCGGGATAAGACTGGCAGGACTACAACAGCCAGGTTCGGTCCCGGAGGCTTGGAAATGCTGGACACGGAGCGCGGCGATAGGCGACTGCCCGCTCCCACCCCTGGCGCGGAACCAATTGTGACGGCGCCGAGGTTTCCGGCCGGCGGTACAAAGGCGCCTCCCCCGGGAGGGGCGGAGTGCGCCGGCGTGACGCGGCTGCGCGGGATGGGCCGGGCCAAGGCGGAGGTGGCGGCGACGGCGGCGACGGCGAGAGGCGGCGGCGGGACGACGGCGCTCCGGCCCAACCATCATGAGCACCAAGCAGGTCACTTGCAGGTCGGTGCGCGGGTCCGGGAGCGTTAGGCCACTTCGGGCCGCTCCTCCGGACCCTGGGACCGGTGCGCCCCTTCCTGTCGCCGGCGAGCCGGGGGCTGGAGCGGCACTCGTGGAAAGTTACTCAGCCGTCCGCCGTGGGGCTTCGTCGCGGCCCGAGCCGCGGAACCGGCGGGTGCGTGGCCGTGGCTGTGGCCGTGGCTCGTGGCTGCGACCCGGACGAGGCCAGCGCGGGGGTTGCACAGCGAGCCTAAAGGAAGGCCCTGTGAACTGAGAGGGGGGCCTGGGGGTGGGCTGTTGGGACTTGGAGCTGAGTAAAGGAACACCCAGAGGCCGTCTACAAAAGGGATGCACGTAGGAGTGAACTAATCCGTTGTAGATAACTTCAAAGAAGTGGGGCCCGGAGAGCCCCCATCACTTCCCAAGAATTTGGGACTGCAAATGCAATCTAAAGTTGCAGAGTTCGCAAGTCGAAATTGTGTGGCAGATACGAGTGGCAATAGCAGCTCCTGAGTCCAGCGTCCCGCATAGTTCCAAGTCCTTTACGTTCATTATCACTAGATTTCACAGTAGCACTGCTAAGGAGTTAGCCCCATTTTACACTGCAGGAAACGGAGACTGGACGAGATTAAGTGATACCCTTATCTTACTGAGTGAGCCATTTACGAGGAGAAATACAACAGTAGTGGATGGTTTGTTACAGAAAATGGAAACCCAGATAGCTATGCTGTGCCTGCTACTGGGAAAGAGAAATAGTTTGGTTGTGTAACACCCTCGTTCGTTGGTGAGCTTATGGCTTACTGGTATTGGGATCTAGTCCTGTTGAATTGTATGCTTGGAAAATAGAAGTTTCATTTTAATAATTGGTTTCAGTAAAACCAATTGTTACGGGAAACACTGCTAAAAAAAGTTGTATAGTTTGATTATATGATAAATAGTTTGCGTATCATCTGTGTCACTTCTTTTTTGTGAATAATTGAGAGTGACTGTGTTAAAAGTTTTCTTTTAACATTAGTGTACCTTACTGCTCAGTCAGGTTATCCAAGGCCGAGGTGGCTTATGTTCAGCGGCTGTCAGAAATTTGCACTTAATGTCTATAAAAAGACTCTTACTAGGTTATTTGTTCTAGAGGTCTTTTGTGAAGACATGTATGCATGTGTATTTACTTATTCTTATTTGTGGTAAAGCTTCTCCTGTTGGAGGAAGTGTTTCTAGGTCGTGTGCATTGTAAAGCAGATGGTAGCTACCTAGAAAAACCTCTCTATTCCTCCACTCAATTTATGGTTTAATTCTACCATTCTCATACTTGATCTACTACACCTAAGATGTGTCCCCAAAACAGTGCACATTTATATAATGCTTTATAACTGAATCTTGACCCTGGGCATTATCTAATTTTACAGATAAGGAAACCTTATGCTCAGAAAGACTTGAGACTTGCCCAGAATTTCACATCTTAGTGCAGGAACAAGAACTTAAGCCAGGATCATCTTGGTGTGTTCCTTCTGCAGCTGGAGATAGCTTGACCTGAAAACTTTAGTTCCATTTCCCAAACAGGGGCGTCCTGTCGAGTGTTGCTCCATATAAACTAAGAGTGGTCTGGAAGAATGGGAAGGAATCACCTCTATTTAAGTAGTAATATTTGTTGGGGGCTTACAATGCGCTGGGGGCTCATTTAGGTGATATACTGTAGTGTGTAATACAGCAACCAGTACTATTCCACGGATGGTAAGACTGAGCCTCAGCATTGAAGTGACTTGCCCAAGGTGTTTTAGCTTCTCAGTGACATCAGAGTTTATGCTCTCATAGGCTGTATGGCCTCCAAATAAGTTTAGTAAATGCTAAATTAGTTTCTTTATTGCAGAAAAACTTTTCTTCAAAGTTTTTAATATGCTCTTGTGAAAGGATAGCTCTTACAAAGACATGTAGAAAGGAAAAGGGTATAAAGGAGTCAAGTCTCCCAAGGACTGCCTTGCCAAGTGAAAAAAAAAGGTGTTTCCATGGGAAAAAAAACCCCTGCAATAGTACCAAAAGTACCAAGTTACATTAATGTGTTCATGATGGAAAAGCTTTTCTAGTTTTATTATTCACAAAAGCCTTATCTCCAGACATTGAAACTTACAGGAAATTTTTTTTTTTTTTTTTGGAATCTCACTGTTACCCGGGCTGGAGTGCCACTGCAGCCTCGCAGCCTCTACCTTCTGGACTCAGGCGATCCTTCTGTCTCAGCCTTCCAAGTAGCTGAAATTATAGGTGTGCACCACCACACCTGGCTAATTTTTTGACTTATTGTAGAGACAACGTCTTGCCAAGAGGCCCAGGCTGGTCTCGAACCTCTGGGCTCAGGCAATCCTCTCACCTCCGCCTCCCAAAGTGCTGAGATTATAGGTGTGAACCACTGTACATGGCAAGAAATACTGTGATATCTGTCAAGTAAAGTGAGTAAAGTGCTTTAAAATAGAAAAAGAAGAGAGTAGGATTTATTTGGGGAACCAGATCTAAGAAGGGTATTCAACTGTTTTTGTGGTTTACCTCAGGTCACAAAGTGCTTTTAGGTTTGTTACCCTGACTGTGGGATGGGATATACATGCTTATTTGAATGGCCACGGAATAATTTCAGTTTTGCTTTTATTCCAATATGTATTATGCCTCTCCAGGATATGGATGTCAAATCTGGTATTCCCAAACTAATGACAAAGACACTCCATATTTTTATTGCCTGGAAATGCAAGAATGACTGCTCACACAGTTATGCTGTCAGTCAACTCCACTGATTCCTCGACAGGCCACGGTATCCAAAAATCTCAATCTGGGGATCACTTCTGCTGAGTTTCCCCCCCTAACCATTTCCCTATGTCTTCCAGTCTGTTTTCAAAGCCTTGGTGCAGGCCCTTGAGCTTGGCAACCAGTTTATTTTCTCCCTGGTTCATGTGATAGAGGTTGCCTTCAACTCATAATCACTAGTAGAAGACCTAGAATTTCCTTGTTCTGAGAGATAGTCAAGCCCAGGGCTTTGATTCTTTGAAAGTCCCAAAACATGGGGGAGCCTTTCAGTTGGCAAGTAGTAGGAAGAGTTTGAGCTCCAGAATTGGGCCATTCTGGATTCTGATCCTAACACCTGTGCCACATTTTCCTCAGCTGTAAAAGAAGGATGGGAATGCCTAATAAGCAGGGTTGGTTAAAAAATTAAATTATAGCAACAAGCCATCATAGAGCATTTATTTCATGTTAGCCTGAGTGCTTACATGCACTTTCTAGGTTAAGCCTCCTGGCAGTCTATGAAGTAAACATAATTTTTATAATCATAGTGCTGATAGGGACAACAAGCCATCATAGAGCATTTATTTCATGTTAGCCTGAGTGCTTACATGCATTTTCTAGGTTAAACCTCCTGGCAGTCTATGAAGTAAACATAATTTTTTTTTTTTGTTTTGTTTTTTTTTTTTTTGTTTTGTTTTTTTTTTTTGAGTTGGCGTCTCACTCCGTCGCCCAGACTGGAGTGCAATGGCCGCTCCCGGCCACCGCAGCCTCGACCTGCTGGGCTCCGGCGATCCACCTCAGCCTTCCGAGTAGCCGGAACTACAGGCGTG
>CAUYQG010126153.1:0-11046 GCA_963574415.1 Tarsius wallacei | reverse complement strand
TAACATACTTAACACTATATCTCTAAAACCTAAAAATATGTCTGAAACTTGTCTGTCCAAAAGCGCCTTTAAAGCAAAAAACGCACTTCAAAAACATAATTTGTCTTAGTCTGACGTACTCCCTCATCAATCTTAGCCATCAATATTGTTATTTCTGCATGGGGTCTGTTAACCAATACCAAAGTGAAATAAGAAAGTGGGCCACTATTTTTCAGCTAACAGCCTTATGATTTCATGAAAAAGGAGATTGAAAAGCATCCTCACATATCTCCAAGGGGTACATTTGCTGCAATCCCTCCATCCATACATAGTTTTGCTGTTAAATGTTACCATCCATCCATGCATACACTAGCCAATATTTTACCAAAAGAGGGAGGAAACATTTTGGAGCCCTTGCACACAATCCTCCAGAGTCAGAGAAGGTCCATCAACAGGATCCATGGGGCTTTGCCTCCGTCATGGCCGCTTTCCACTGGGGCCTTGCTCCCAGCCAGCGCTTTTCCCATTTCAGGCTTCCTCCCTTTTGCTCCTCTAAGGACTACGGCTCCCGGCAGTTCTGGATGAGGTGCTACTGTGCCTGCCCTCTATATAGGCCGGTGGGCTGGGGGCGTGTGGGGGGGAAACAGAAACCTCAAACCCCCAAAGAGGGCAGGGAATGGTGTCCTGCGAGAACAGGGCTTAGGCAGCAGAAGAGCCGGTGTTGCTGCCTGAACCTGCTTTCCTTCTCCCTGTGCCTCGTCTCGTGTGGTTGTGGCTGAGAAAAGCCTAAAGGACTGGGGGATCTGGTGACCTCAGGGTCCCATCCTTAATTGACACTGACAGTCCTGAGGAATTTTATTTTTCCAGTTTCTCTATCTGCAAAGCAGTGTGTAGGTAAAGGGCACATTCCAGCCTTTCGATACCTCTTGCCCCTGGTAGTTCTAGTATTTCCGGTTGATGGCGTCTGGATGCGTGTTCTTGTGACGTGAGTGAGTATCATGGGATCATGAGCCCAAGTCTGTGAACATCTGTTACCTGGGCTCCTTCCTGGCCAAAAAGGGCTCAAATAAGGGAGCACTTGAGAGGGAGCAAGTTGTCTGAAGAACTCTGTTGAGTAGACTTTGCACTTCCATGGGATATCATTCTTTTAGAAGCAGTTATTCCATTTAAACCCAGCCAAGAGGAGAGGGTGACTAGGGGAGAGCACAGTAGGATGTTTCCCCTCTCAGTAGTGGTAAGAATAGTGGCTGTCATTGTGATTGTCAGCAATAACTGATGATTCTTGAGGACTCAGTGCATACGGCACTAGAGCGAGCACTTTATATTTGGTGTCTCATTTGGTTTTATTCAGTCCTCCCAACAGCCTGTAATACATTGGACACCACCAGTACCCACATTTTACAGGCAAAAAAATTGTGTTGCTCCTACCACCTTGACAAATAACAGGGTCTGACTAGTGCTGTCATGTTCCAAAATACATCTCTCTTAAATAGACATGTGGTTCTTACAGGGCTTCTCATTGTCCTGTTGTTTGTGCTTTTCAGATTGATGTCCTTCATGTATGAGGCTTGTGGAAGCCCACAGTTGGAAAACAGGGCTCCCGGGTCTCTGCTTATCTGCATTTTGTCAAGAGGCACTGCTTGACAAGAAAACCGTTCATGCATTTGACCTTAAGGACTGAATAGCATAGGCAGAAAAAGGGAATTGGCACTGCATGTTTTAAAAAGTAAAATAAAGCTTTTTCTGGTCCTCCCGCCTACGTGCCCTGGAAATCCCATAATTAGTGCAACAGCCTTCTTCTGTGATGAATTTCCTAAGTCACTTCCAGAAAGAGCTTGGGTGGTATGTATTGAACACTCATTCTAAATAAGGGTCTTGGTTTTTTTTTTGTCCCTCCCAAAATGTATTAAGAAGATCGCTTACTGTAAGCTTTTATTTTTTTTCCTATGAAACGCCAGAAACACTGAGTCCTAAAATTCCAGATACAAGTCATTAACTTCTAAGTGATTGTGACCACATTGAAGTGACAGGTTCAAGTTACTGACAAGGCAAAAAAGAATAGCTAAAAATGGGCTGGATATGATGGCTCATGCCTGCAATCCTACCACTTTGGGAGGCCACGGGGAGATTGGCTTGAGCCCAGGAGTTTGAGACCAGCCTGGGTATCGTAGCAAGACCTCGTCTCTACAAAAAAAAATTTAAATTAAGTGGACTTGGTAGTGCATGCTTGTAGGTCCAGCTACTTGGGAGGCTGAGGTGGAAGGATTGCCTGAGCCCAGGGGTCTGCAGTGAGCTGACAACATGCCACTGCACTCCTGTCTGGGCGGCAGAGTGAGACTCTGACTCAAAACAAAAAAAGTGCTAAAAATGAGTTCAGGCCCCATGGTTATAAGAGCCATCCACCAACGGTCCCCAAAGCTACAAGATCGAGGTTGACTCCTGGTCCTCTATATCTAAAGCATGTGGGGACTGACTTGTAGCCAGCTTTCACGTCTTCTTCCTTTTGTATTTTATCAGCTTAATCTGAACTAATTTGGTCATTGAGGAGATCGACACATTCAGTAAACTCTTACTTTCTCAATTCTGTGATGGACGAAGAAGAGGCTCCTGCCCTTCCGGGACCTAGAGCTTCGCACGGAGATGGGTGTTCAACAAATGCCCTGATGTTTTTCGAATCACAGTGGCAGTGAGTGACACAAAGGAGACTCGAAGTGCTTATGGCAGGACTGTGATCTGGTCTGCGGCTAGTCAAGGGGGCTTTTTTGAGGCCTGGACTTTGAAGCCATGGGCTGAGAATGGCCTGGCAGGAGCCCCTAAGAGATTGTCTCGTCCAGTTGAAGCCACCCACACTTAAAGACTAGGTGCTCTGAAGTCCACAGCTCTGGCCATCTCTGTTTTCCCTAGTAGAGGGAAACGCGGATCCCCGAGGGTGGAGCCTCCTTCCCTTTCACTTCAAAGTCTGCTTCTGTGTCTAAAAATGAACCCATCTGTTTGCTGATGGTTTTGAAAACCCTTGAAAATGTTTGTTATTTTTGTGCAGCTTTGGGGGGCTCGTCTGTGTTGCCTCTCCTGTTCAGGTGGCTTTGTGGCCACACTGGGCACTGTGTACATCTCCGCCAGGAGGGAAGTTGTAGCTGTGAGCCACATTCCACCCGGGTGAGGCAGTGGCTTCAGGGGCCTTTTCGACAGGCAGCCAGTTTTCATGCTGTCTTTGTTCTCAACAGGATGAATTTTACTCAGGTGAACACAGAGAGCACTCAACTTACTCCGAAAATGCTTTCCTGCTGCACACTTATACCATACACTTGTGCCGTAGTAGATGCTAGTGGTGTCATTTCTGGGTGGTGGTTTTCCTAGAATGCATCTGCTCTGACTGTGAGCTTCTTGTGATCTTATTTGCGTGATGCCACCTCACTCTGTGTAAATGGTGGGTGGGTGATGGGTGGATGGGCACATGGAACTGTCACACAGGACTATGAGGAGGGACTCCAAAGAAACCAGGATTATCTTTTGGAGAGCAGGCCCCAGGTAGTATACTTGGAATTTGTTCCTCCAGATCAAATGGTCAACCAAAGTTTTTATCTGGAAGTTTTGAGAAGGTTGTGTCACGGTTTGTGGAAGAAATGTCATGAGTTGTGGCAAACAGGTGAGTGTTTTTTTCTGCCATGACAGTGAACTGCCCACACCACACTGCGTGTTCAGCAGTTTTTGACCAAAAATGGTATGACCCTTGTGTCCCACTCTCCCTATTAACCTGATCTCACCCCAAGTGACTTTTTGTTGGGAGGCTGAGGCGAGTGGATTGCCTGAGCCCGCGGGTTTGAGACCTGCCCGGGCAATTTGGTGAGACCTCGTCTCGACAATAATCAAAAATTAGCTGGGCATGGTAGTGCGCACCTGTAGTTTCAGCTACTTGGAATGCTGAGGCGGAAGGAACGCCAGAGCCCAGCAGGTTGAGGCTGCGGTGGCTGGGAGTGTGCCACTTATACTCTAGCCTGGGTGATGAAGTGAGACTCCAACTAAAAAAAAAAAAAAAAAAAAGAAAAAGAAAAAGCCCTTAAAGGGAAACCTTTTGCCAATGTGAAAGAGGTGAAACAAAAAATGGCAGAAGCACTGAAAGGCTTCAAAATTGATGAATTCAGAAATTGTTTTGAGCAGTGGAAAAAGCATCTTTATAGATGTATTGCATCAAATGCAGAGTACTTTGAAGGTGACTGAAGTTTCAACATGTAAGAAAAAATACACACTTTTTCAAATATATAAATTCTGGTTCCTCTGGGGTCTCCCTTGTATACCCAGGCTCCGGCTGGTTTGGCTGTATGGCCCATCTTTGCCCTGGCAGGCTTTTCATCGTGACAGCAGTGTCTCTTTCTTCTGGATCTCATCCCCCACCCTCCCCTGGCCCCTTCTCCCAGTTTCTTTTCCACTTTGGAGAGCGCTCTTTAGCATTCCCAAGCCCACCTCATGCTTGCTTCCCGCTCACGATGCTTGGGAGGCTCCTCACTCCGCAGAATGAAGTCCCGATTCTCCACCTGGCCTGCAAGGCCCAGTGCTATGGTGGGCCATGCTCCAGCCTCCCCTCCCCCCCACCTCCTATTCTCCGGGTGCCATGAGGGTGCCTTGCCCCTCCTCGTGTCAGCCACACGTGTCTTCACGGCACCCACCTAGCTGTACTGATGGGTTTTGCTCTGTAATTGTGTCATTCATATCTGCTGCTCCCATGAGATGTGAGCTCAGTGAGCTAGAGGCTTCAACACACGTGAGTACTCAGTCAGCTCTTGATCACATATTTGCTTTTGACATCTATTTTTGCCTTTCTTGCATACATGTACACACTTATTCTTCTCTCCTTTGAGATAACTACCCCAGAAATGGGTGACGGGGCAGCTGTGAGCCGTTTCTGGATCCCTGTTTGCCTAAGAGCCAGCAACTCTGCTCACATTTTGGGAACAACACAAGCATGTTGACATCTCTGCCTGCCTCTAGCCTTCTGCTTGTGGCGATTGGCTCACATGTGTGTGCTCCTTTCATAGCGCAGCCACACACGTGGGCTTGCTACTGGTGATCAGAAACTGTGTTTTACAAACAGCTGAAGCTCCGAGGTGGGAGAAATTTGCCCTACTGTTGCAGGCGGTAGACAAGGTCCTGGCATCCGGATCTCCTGATTCTGGTTTGATGCTGGCACTGCCCTTTCTGATTGTCCCCATGCCTGTCTTTGAAACTGTATAATGATGAGTGGGAGTGGGAAGAAATTAGGAGAAAACTGTGATGAGACGCTTGGCACTTATGACTCCTGGAAAGAAAGCTAGCCTTGGAAACCAGAGGCTAAAGAATAAAGCAGGCTTCTTAGATGCCATTGTGTGTTCAACAGAACACGTGTTTGCTCTGGCTGTAGAGCATTCCCATGAGAGTCTGTGGAAGAAGGAACTTGACTGAATAAATAACCCATGAAATGCCTGACATGCTTTTATTCAGCTGCAAGTAAACGTCTCAGTTGTGGTGAGTGACAGATTGTGGCATGTTTGGGATATGTGACACTGACTCCACACAGAGCCTGCTGTGCCAACCAACTCCCCTGAGATATGGGAACAGGTCCTTGGTAACCGAGTCCCTGCCGCATCGTGGTTGGTGTGACACATGCGGCCCATTTAACACGAGGAGTAAAGACCGCAGTGGCTGGAGAAAAGGGCAGGGGGAGAGGCTTAGCTAATATAAGATTCCTGGCCACCCACACCTAATGAGAAACACTGCTCTCATTGCCAGAGGCAGCGTGTTGTTGAGGTAGCAAGGCAGGAGGAAAGTGTGGCTGGGTCCCCATTTCACCTGAAGACAGACTGATCCGCACACGCAGGCAGGATGGCCCTGGACGGACTGGAGTTGGGATCTAGGCCCTCCTTCCTTCTGGCCTCAGCAGGTCTGATGACCTTTCTGAGTCTCAGTTTCCCATTCTGTAAATGAGGGACGGTAAGGATGAAAACCTGATGGGATAACTGCAAGACTTGAATTGCCCGAAGTACATAAAGTTCCTAGTACTGGTGTCAGCACGAAGCCCAGTAAATGTTCCAAGGAGTGAGGTGCCGGATCATAAAAGTCATCGTGGACGTGTTTGCCGAGGGCTTCTTGGGTGCTGACATTGCTCTGTGCATTCTGAATAAAGAGCTGAGCAGGATCTGACTCCTTAGTTGGAGCTTCAGATGTAGAGACACTGACTTGCCACCCTCTTGTTGAATCCAGGATGTGTGTGCTCTTGCATTTCGATGCTCTGGACTCCAGGGGCATACGACATGATAGCGTTTCATAGTTTGATAGGCAGCATTCTTTCATTTCTTAGAAGTGCATCTGCATCGGGTGGTGTCTTGGATTCTTGGAGACTCATTGTTCAGTGACTCCTTGCGGCAGTTCTCAGAGTGTGGCTGCCTCATCCTGGGGGATGAGTGCTCAGGACTCAGAGCCCTCCTCCTTGTGAGCGTCAGGGGAACACCCCTCCTCCTGGATTGTAAAGGATCATCTTTAGGCTCGCGGTTTCAGTGAGTTCTTGGTTAAGGGTTTGGGGGGTAGGTCACAAGGTGTATCTTACCAAGTTGCGGTTCAGTGGGTTCATCTGGAGAAGAGTGTGGGCAGTGAGTTTGGAGGAGAGGTTTTTACCTAGTTGTCTGCCTCTGGAGGAGTTTAATTTTAGCAGTTGGGATGGTAAATTGTTTGCTGAATAGTACTCCCACTGCTGAAGTCCTTGTTTGCACCTGGTGGAAACAATAAAGCTTTTAAGAGCAAAATGTAATTTCCTTCCCTACTTGTCTCTTAGCATTTTGGAAAGTCCCACTGTTTCTGGAGTCCATGCACGCCTCTCCCCACTCCTCGGAACACAGCCACACATACTGTGCACTCCCAGCCTGGAGGACCTTTGCTCCTCTGCACACACGGGCACTGAAGTTTGCAGCAGCACATTCCTGCCCTGAATGCGCCTCCCGGATGTCGCCTCTTGGGGTCATGTCTGTGCTACTGGCCTAGGTGGGACTTCTGAATAAGTTCATGCCCCTGTTTCTCTGGTTCCCTTCAAAGGGAGCCCCCATTGTCCAGGTGCCCAGGAGTGCTTCCAGCTGGAGACCCAGGCAGGGCTGCTGGAAAATGACCCTGAGAACTGAACTCTGCTCTGCCCAAAACAGCATCGGGGCAGCTGGCTGGTACAGCGGGCTGGGCTGTTGCTGACACTGGGGAAGCCATGCATTGCAAGCCAGAGGCCGTTAAGACCAGCCACCTCAGAACAGAAGGCTTCCGGGAGGTGATGAGGACGAATCCCCGATGACTAAGGCACAAGCCTAATTGAGACCATGCTGGGAGGAGAAGGTCTAAATAAGCCTGACTCCTCCGAGGACATGTGAAGAAATGCTGATTTTGTGGCCTGATGTAGGGACCGAGGCGATGTATGATGGGTCCTGGGCATTCTGGGCAGCGGATGGTGTGGAGGCCCCTGCCTGCTCCCCTGATCCTGCTTGTGGTGTGGTGTTCCTTGACCTTGTTTTTTCAATCTGTCCATATGAGGGCTGGGTTTACCTTTTGAATTAGGAGTTAAGGTGGACTTGTTGAGCCCTGTTTTTCCCCTGTGATTCCAACACCTTGGCTCTGGGGAAGGTGCTGCTTTCTAATTTCATGGCATGATGCAACTCTCCTCCCAGCACACACACACACACACACACACACACAGTTACACACACACATACACATGAGCATGCACACCCATGTACTCACTCCTCTAGAAGACCGCAGGAGCTGTGGTAGAGACAGTTGTCCTCAGTGTGGCCAGCCTGGCTGATCAAACATGACCGTGGAGGTACAAATCTCATCTACCTTTTCCAGGATAGAAACATTTTCCTTTCTCCTTAGCTTTGCTCAAAAACATGCCAGGCACTTTCAGTGTCTCCTGACCAGATCCTGAAGGGTACCCAGCCTAATTCCATTTAAAAAATAGATGGGGGCTCGTGTTTACTTTTAGTATGCCTAAATTCAGACAGACCTCATCTGGATTGTGGTCCAGGGCTACGCGCGCTGTCTCCACTGAGCACCTCCTGGGTCTGTCCATTTTGGTGACTTACTGCTGCTTGCAGTAAGAGGGGTCTGCACACAGACATCACCGGGAGGCAGAGATCCTGGTTCAGTCTCTCCTGTGTCTCATCTCTTGGGAGCTGAGGACCTAGGCGGCCTTCAGGACGGAAGTGTGCTCCTGGGCTGTGGTAGAGGAGTATTTAGGGCCCCGATGAGCCCCCAGAGCTTAGATGAATGGAGGATTGGTTGTGGGTGTGTGGGGGCATATCTTCTTGCACTGAATTCTGAAGATGGAAATGTCTAGCTTGTCTTGCTTTTTGTCACCCAGCTATTCTAAAGAAAGTACACTTATGTGTTCAAATCCTTTTCACAGTGGAGAATCTCACTCTTGACTCTCTTTCAATTTAAGAAGTAATTTGGCATGGTCTTAAGTTCCAGGAATGCTTCAATACCAAGCCATCAAAAGATGGGCGCATAAGCCATGCAGAGTGTAGGTTCGGCCAGCTCTCTGAGCGTGCTTTAAACTGTCAGTCATGTGTAGACAGCGAGGAAGTAGCATATACCCTCGAGATGTATAAGGATGGTGACGGAGCCAAGAGAGGCGTTAGGGTGTTGAAACACGGAAGCGATGGCAGTGTGTCTTCCTCAGTTCCCAATCCACTGTCTTCTGAGTGGCTCTTCCCTGTGACTCCTACATGTGGCTTTGACTGACTGGGCGTGGGCAGGTGAGTTCTGAGTGAGAGACCGGAAGGTCATCCCTTTGCGCAGGGAGTTCTCTTGGGCAGCTGACATCTTGTGGAGATCTCCTCCCCACCCCAAAGGAGTGAAGTCTGTGCTTTCTGAGTAACCTCTTTTCACCACTATTTCCATAGTTTGAATGGTAAGATGTGGACAGCGTTTTCTTGCTGAAGCATAGCTTCCTTGGGGGAGCGGGCTGGTAGAAGGAGGGGTGGCACTGATGATAGGTGTTCACAGAGCACTGACCCTAGGGCACCTGGACTGATGTCAGACCCTGCCGTAGAAGGTGGAAACCTTAGCTCCCTGCTAGGCGTGACCATCTCCAGGTGGGAGCTCCCGGGGGCCTGTCATCAGAGGTGGCTTCCAGCCACCACCAGGGTACCCCTGGCCCTCTATGCCTTACCCCTCTTGCCAGCTTCACCAGCAGTCATGTAGCCTCCTTCTCACCTCTGGGCCCCTTTCTTTCTAGGGTCCCTTTTGTGCTCTTGTTACTGGAGTGCTGAAGACCAGACTCAGATGCCCCCAAGTCCTAGGCAGAACTAAGGACTTCTGTGCCCCCTTTCCAAAGCACAACATTGTGTGCCCCCCATGTTGCATGGGTATTTGGGGTTTTTTTTTTACCCTTGCTGGGCAGTGATCGTCCACAGGTAAGGCTGCTTTGGTGTCTGTAGGTTAGTAAAGGCACCCAGAGTGAATGGAGAGAGTTGAATTAAACCCTTGAATCAGACTAGAAAGCCTACGTTTTCCATAATGAAATCATGGTGGAAGATGGCCTCTGTGTTCTGTTTATTTTGAATCTTTTTTCTTAACAAGTTGGTATGCTGTTACTTTGTTTTGTTGGCATCGTAGTGTGTCCTCAGTACTTCTGAACTTTAGAAATGGTGTGGCTCGCTAGTCATTTTTGTCCTATTCAGTCTGTCCTAGGAAATGTGCTGTTGCACAAATGAGATCTATTAGCGGGACTGGTGGTTTTTCTGTTTTGGAGCTTGGAGAAAGCTGAAAGTTGGTTTTGGAAATCAAGGTGCCTGATGGAAATTAGTGCGTCGTTTCCACTGCATTAGGCTTTCTGAGCCCTGTTAGGCTCGGTGCCATCAAACTGCTCTGTGTCCCAAGGAGGGCACTTTGGAGAAACTCACAACCTCCTGCGTGCTTTCAATCCTAGAGACACTCTGTGTGCTTATCTCTGTCTATCCTTTATTTTGAAAATTAGTTGCACAGAACTCCAAATGCAATGATTAAGTACAAAAAAAGCACATTACTCAAGTTATAAGGAGAGTCTGTACCCTCAAAAGAATTCACTCTGGGTTTCCCTTAGGCCCTGGAAGTATACCTTGATTTATACCAACCTGAACAAAAGAAAAATCAACAACATCACAATCTCTTTAAGCAATAAATGACAATATTCGTACAATTTACTCCAGAAGTATACTCTTGGAAAGTGAGATAACTCTAATGTTATGTGATGCCTATGTGGATAGGCAGAAGGGAGATTCCGGCAAAAACAAAAGCAGACAAATTACATACGTGCTTTTTAAACATACCGAACCTGTCAACTTTTCCCACCTTTTTTGTTGTTTATAGTATTTTGAAGAGGGCTAGCTCCACTTCGAAAACCTCTAAACTTAAATTAAAAAAGTTGCATGAGCTTTAAAGAGAATGGATATTTGGAGAAATTGAGGTCTTTTTCTTGTAACTTCTTAGCCATATTGCTTTTTTTTTGGAGACAGAATCTCTCTATCACCCTGGCTGGGGTGCAGTGGCACGACTCACCACAGCCTCAGACTCCTGGGCGCAAACCATCCTCCTGCCTCATCTTCCTGAGTAGCTGGAACTACATATGTGCGCTATCACACCTGGTTAAATTTTTTTTGATTTGTATGTGTGTGTGTGTGTGTGTGTGTGTTAAATTTTTTTTGATTTGTGTGTGTGTGTGTGTGTGTATGTGTGTATGTGTATATGTGTATGTGTGTGTAGAGACCAGGTCTCACTGTGTTGCTTAGCTGGTCTCAAACTCCTTGAGCTTAAGCAGTCCTCCCACCATAGCCTCTCAAAGTGCTGAGATTATGGGCATGAGCCACTGTGCCCAACCTGTATTGCTTTTTTTTTTTTTTTTTTTTTTAGTTGGTGTATCAATGTGTCGCCCAGACTGGAGTGCAGTGGCCGCTCCCGGCCACCGCAGCCTCGACCTGCTGGGCTCCGGTGATCCTTCCGCCTCAGCCTTCCAAGTAGCTGGAACTACAGGTGCGCGCTACCAAACCCAGCTAGTTTTTTGATTTGTTGTATAGATGA
>CAUYQG010126152.1:0-10347 GCA_963574415.1 Tarsius wallacei | reverse complement strand
TCTTTTCCAATCGTTTTTCTTGTGTATTGCACAAGAAGATTTTTGGCCAAAATGGGGATGAAATCTAATATCCTGGTTACTTAAACCAACTTAAAGATAATTGCTGAGCCCTAAGAAACACCTTTTTTTTTAGCCTCATTTACTTGGAAGTATTTATCGCCTTTTTGCGTTACATTTGCAAAGCTCTACAATAATCTATCAGGTGCCTTTGCCTCTTCTCACTCATATAAATGAACATTGCGGCTTATGATTTGTTTGTCCACACTTGATTTCCCATTATGTGTTCCATGGGTTTCTCATAAACCCGGGTGTACATCGATTGTCAATCTTATCTGACTTTATTACCACACAAGCGTGGTTTGACCCTTCGTCTTCTGATCTCTCACTCTTTCCTGGGTGTCTGTTAAACCTTTGCGGATGAGAAAAGGGCTTATTCATTTTCGACTGCTCTTGCATCAGATGACTGCATGTCTGGAGGCTTGAAATGGACAAAAAAACTGAATAGATGTTTCTCCCCCAAAATATGAAAATGACCAGCAGGTATATGAAATGATGCACCGCATTCCTGATCATTAGGGAAACAACCACGAGACACCACCTCCCACCTGCCGGATGGCTGTTATTTGTTTAAAAAAGGTAAATGTTAGTGAGAATGTGGTGAAAAGGGGCCACTTGTACACAGCTGGCAGGAATATAAATCGGCACAGCCATCAGGGAAAGCAGTAAGAAGGTTTCCAACAAAGCAGAAAGAGGGCTACCGTACGACCCAGCAATCCCTCTTCTGGGCACGTGTATCCAAAGTCATTGAAATCGGGGCCTGGAAGGGATTCCTGCACTCCCAGGTCCACTGCAGGGTGATTCCCACGGTCCAGGCATGGAGACAACCTAAATGTCCACTGACGGATGAATGGATAAAGAGCATGTGATGTATACACACAGTGTCGTCTTATCCCGTCTTAAAATAGAAGGGAGTTCTGCCACTGTGACAGCATGAACAGATCCAGAGAGTGAGATGGCCCAGGCACACAGCGACAGACACTACGTGTCCTCACTTATAGGCGGTGTCTAACATGGTCAAGCTCGTAGGAGCAGAGAGTAGAACGGAGGTTACCAGATGCTGGAGGAAGGGGAAAACAAGGAGATGTGGATTAAATGAAGGCTACAAAGTTCTCGGTGCCCAAGACACATAATTTCCGGAGCTCTACTATCCGGCCCAGTGCCTGTAGCTAACAGTACTGTATTATATCCTTACCACGGGCTAACAGGGTAGATCTTATGTCGAGTGTGCTCACCACACACAGGCAGAAGTTAGTGATGATGACCGTGAAGGAGGCAGGCGGAAACTCTGGGAGGTGAAGAATGTGTGTATGGTCTTGATGGTGGTGATGGTTTCATGGGTGTAGACTCGCCCTCAAGCTCGTCGAGTTGATGCATTAAACATGTGCAGCTTTTTATATGTAAATCATACCCAATAAAGTGGTTCAAAAATGTGTAAATAGGCTACCACTTGGAAATAAATAGGTAGGGTTGAACACTGGGTCATAGGAAGGGAAATGGCAGAAAGACGGCTCTGTGAGAGCTTCACACGCAGCAGGAAGGTCACCTGGTAGAGATCGAGTTATTCAAGTGGCTTTTCATGGGCGTCCGCCCCTCCACATTTTCCTTCTGTCCCAGCCCTGCCTCTTTTTCTTTTTTCTGAGAATGTTATTCGAATTAGCCCTTATATAAACATCCTGAGTGTCTCCGCGGGGAGGCATTATGTAGATTTTCTCGAGTTACCAATTAGTACAGTGAACCAAGACGAACACATTCTAAAATAAAGAGAACACCGAGATTAGGAAGCCGACGTAGTGTCCCCCGTTGTGCTAAGGAGTTTAAATATTAGATGCACCATCTCATGGAACTCATCTTTATGTGGTAGCTATAAACACCCTGGTCAGGAAACTGAGTCTCAAAGAGTTAAGCACCTTGTCCAAGGTCAACTGACAAGTTAACAGCTGGCAGAAGTGGAAATACGACTTTTCAGAAGAGCGAAGCAGAAAGGTATGACTTGATGTCCAAGCACAGAAAAGTGCACTAGCTGTAAAGGAAGGCTGGAAGTCCACAGTCTTCCCTAGGCATTGCAGCGACCCACCTCCCTGGCTGCCTTGAGGCCTGTGAAAAACAAGTTCGAGAGTTTTATCCTGCACTTTACCCGATAGTCTGAATCATGCAGGGCTACCGTGAGGATGCAGTGTTTACGGTTTCCCAAGAGGAAAAAGGAAGATGGAAATTAATCTGGCGACACCGAAAGAAAAAAGCCGTGACGTCTGGGAAGGACAACCCTATTCCAAGAACCCCCAAAGTGGGAGACGTTGCCAGGAAAGAAGAGAGACTTGGCCCGGAGGGGGCATCGAGGTGCAAAACGAATGCGCGGGAAGAAGGGCAGGTCCAAGACAAGCGCTCAGCACGCTGGAAGCCAGGCTCCGACCCAGTCAAGGCGGCCGGCCGCCGGGGCTCAGGAGGCAGGGAAGCAGAGGAAGCCTGCCGCGCGGCTGTCAGTCCCACGCGCCCCGCCCGCCTTGCCAAGCAAAAATGAGAGAATCTGAGTTGTTCGGAGCTTGGCCTGGAGACCGGCCGCCCCAGTGACAGACATCGAGTATCACCTGCAGACGTGGTGTGCTGAGGTTGTGCGGGGCCTTTTGTGGGCTCCATTCCACGACACCTCCTGGGCACTTGCTGTGTTCCCAGCACCTCCGGCAACACTGCTGACCTGCGGGGGAATGAGATCCGGCCCCCACCTTGTGGCGCTCAGAGCCCAGTGAGGGAGACTCGCCGACTGGACACTTCAAGGGAGATGGAAGGGTCGGAGCTCCAATGTGTGCAGGGGTGTGGGGAGCGGGGAGAATACTGCCTGTCTTTCCCAGAAGGGGAGCACCCGAGGGGGAGCTCAGAGGACATCTGGGCAGTCATCAGAGAGGGCCCGAGGGCAGAACAGCGACTCAGGCAGTAGTTCCAAGTCTGGGAACGTACACCAAGAAAGCAGGTCTTTGTGAGTGTGTCACTGCACTCCAGCCTGGGCGACAGAGTGCGACTCCAACTCAAAAAAAAAAAAAAAAAAAAAAAAAGAAAGAAAGCAGTTTCTTAAATCAGTGCATCGGGTAATTTAAAGCAGAGTCATTCTGAGGTTAAAGGCTGGAAACAATCAGCATGTCCAAGCACAGAATAACAGGAAAGAAAGTTTTATGACGTGGACGCAATAGTCCTTTGGACCCATAATGGCAGTTTTACATTATTTAACACAATAGATCTCAGCCTAATGAAACCTACTCCGATGAAGACAGGGGAAAATCTGTGGAGGGTTTGCAGAAATAGACGAAAGAATCCATAAAATAATGGCAGATGAAACACAAAGAACACAAATGCCAGGTGTACTATAAATTCAAGTTAGTGAAATATGTTTCCAAACTGATAAAGACTGAAAAGAGATAAATGAAAGTAGTCGCAATAGAATAGAAGTAATGAAAATATTAAACATTATTCATATTTTATACATACATATGAATGTAAAGTGTGGTGAGCTAAGGTGATAGAATCTTTTCAAAGTAGCTTTGTGAGTGATCAAGAATATTTCATGATATCCAAGTCTGAAAGAAACACGTTAGCCATTTCTCCAGGGAAAAAGGACATTCAGTGGTTTTATTTTCAACAGAAATGTCACAAAGCAGCCAGCTGAGGAGAGAGTGGTCTGTGTGCCGTGAAACACTGGGTTCTGGGAGGGAAGGTCCTGCCTCGTGTGTTTGTTCCTGCTGTTGTCATGGTATTTGAATCCAAGACACGATGTGCTCAATTACGCCAAACGTGGACTTGAAACTCTCGTGTTGATGATCTGGGGCTCTCGATTTTCCTGCTTTGTGGGTTTTATGTCTTGGCAAGGTGCTTCCAATGTGTCACCTCTTCTGGAATGACTTCTGTCTGGCTGATAGTGGCACAGGTCTAGGGGCAGGGGCCAGCTTGACCTGGGGTTGCCACATTCACACACTCAGCACGGCATCACGGCAGACTGCTGGGTGCCCACGGACATCTACACCGCTGGGGCACCCAGGGTGTCTGTGAGAGTTGCGTCTGTGGGGGCAAGCTAGGCGGCCCTACAATCGCAAACAGCTCTCCATCTCAGATTGGGACGACAAGCACATGCCACCATGCCCCTTAAAATCACAAGAGCCCATGCCTTGCTCTCGTCACACGAGCAACAGAGTTTGGCCAAGGGGAGTCTGTTCGCCTCACACACGGGCAGCCGCCGCTCCAGAGGGAACACAGCGCCCAAGAGGTCTTTCCCTGGTCTGGAAATGATTCGCTGCTCCTGCTTCCCTTGCCGATCTTAAGGAGCCAGAAACGCAGTCCCACTGTGTGTTCGAAAGGCAGAAAACTGGAAAGTCCTGAGAAACCGCTTTCATGGCCACCCCAAGAGTTCTTCTTTCTGCATCGTATATCTCTAATTGAGGCATGAAATATTGAAATGCAATTTTCAGAGTGCCTCCAAACACCGTCTGAGACACAATCTGCAGGGTCATCGGGCACCCACAGTCACGAGGAAGTCTAAAGAAGACAACACAATTTTAAGAGACTGGTGGGTCTGGTGGGTAAAAAAAGATGGCAAGAATTAAATATGTATAGTGTGGCTGAGCAGACCCAGCAGGGAGCATCAGCGGGCGGTCGGGGTGGACAGGAAAGAGAGCTAAAAATACCCGCGAGATGTGAAGGATCAGAAGGAGGAATCGTTCAGCATAAAAACAGCAAGTATCACTAGACATTTAAGAGAAAGATTCAAAGGATTGGGCTCTGGAGTTATGAAACTGGACACACTGATAATACCATGAATAAAGTGCAAAAGAAAGAAGCATGCTTGAGTGCTCGTTACCTGAGAAGAGGGGAAATGAGAACTGGCAGAGGGGTCAGCCTCAGGGAGACACCCAAGAGCAACCTGGGGCGAGCCTGACCTCTGCATTCATGTGTGGGATGCCTGTGTGCTAGCCAACCAGGGTGGGAAAGCAGGAAGTAAGCAGACACGTCCCCAGGTAACATTTAGAGCAACTGAAGTTGTGGTAAACCATGGAGCACTTTATCAAGGAGTCCTCCCTCCATTCCAGTATGGAACAACTCCAGAACCTGCCTGTGTAGAACATCTGGAGTGTGGAAAAAGTTCCTAAAGTCCATGATAGCTAGAGCTCTTTCAGGTGCTTCCATAAGCATTGCAACACTTTTCCAAGTTTTGAACAGCAGGTGTTCAATGTCCAGGTACTGAAGAGCTTTCTCAAGTCTTCCATGTGGTCACAGTGGAATTTTCAGAGGAGGCAAATTTTAGATCCGCACCTTCCCTTTTCTGCTGTTATTTCCCTGGACTGTGCTGTTCTCACACAAGGGACTTGCCTGACTCACTGTGAAAAGTTCATAATTTTTTGGAAGCTATTAACATGAGAAGAGATCAATCATTTACTTTGCCCTAGCTTGGTTTTCCAACAGGAAATATGAGGGATTGGTTTGCTTGGGTTTTTTTAGGTGGAAATTGCATATTTTCAGAGTTAATGGATTCTAATTCCCACCCCTTTTAGGAGCAGAGCAGGCGTCGACTTACTTTAGAACAAGATGAAACTAGCCTGACATGTCACTGTCTGGTTTCCAGAAGGAACTTGAAACAAGAGACGATCAACATGACAGCACGCACGTGTTTCACTCCCAGGTGATGGTTCTGGCCACAGCCAGGGGAAGCATCTGATGATGCGCATTCTTCCTGACCTCTGCTCACGCTACTTCCCCAGAAGGAGTGCGTCCTCCTAAATGCCAGCTGCCACCTTGACCTTGCAACAGCAGCCCATCCTACCCCATGACCCAAGGACGAGGGTCATATCCTGTTGTTTTTCATCAATCAACTCCTTTAATACCTCCTGTTGTTGAGGTATAATCTGCATGCTGTCAACCCCACAGACTCAACTATTCAATGAGTTTTGACACGTGTATACACCTGTCAGAAATCAAGACATAGAGCCGCCTTCACGTTTTTCTGGGAGAAGGATGTCTGTTTTTCCGAAGACTTACATTCACCTCACGTGGAGGGAGGGGCCGTTTTCAGGCCTAATCAGCAGTGATGGCAAAGGGTGAGGAGAGGCAGGAACTGTATCCAGCCGCCCCTGAAGAGGGGACAAGAAAACAAGCAAAGCTGGGATGGGGGATGTGGGGGTGGACGTGGTCACGCGTTGCAGGTCGCGGTACGACGTGAGCAGTCGGGGAGGGCGTCACCGAGAAGGTGGACTGGAAGGAGGGCAGGGCGCTGCCATGAAAGGGCCACGAAAGGGCTGCAGGTGGGCCGAGACGTGGGAACAGCGCAGAGCGGAGGGAAGGCCCCGAACAGGAGTGTGTCTGACCCGCTCAGAAGCAGCAGGGGAGTACCCGTGGCTGAAGTGCAGAAGCGGAAGGTGAGGGCAGGGGGTCACAGGCGCGAGGGGCGGTCACCTACAGGAGGCGAGGATGGGAGGCCACAGAAGGGTGGCGCCAGGTGAGGGAGGGTGAGCTGGGGCCCAAATGCAAACATCGGGTCCCTGGCAGCCTTGGTGGTGGATCCGCAAAGTCGAAGTGGCCAAGGCCCTCGGGAGAGAAAAGATGAGAGCAGCCAGGCCAGGAGAACACAGCAGCTCCGAGCCAGATGCCAGAGCCCTGGAGACGGGAGAATGAATGCGCCGTGCGTGTTCACGGCAGATGTCTTGGCGAGAAGCCCTCTCCGGAGCACTGCAAGGGATGCCGAAAATTCCTCTCCCAGCCTTCTGGGATCAAAAGCGTCTCCCCACCTCTGCCTTGCGAAGAGTATAAGTAGACATCGCCCACCACGTCTGAAAGCTTGCCAGCTCCCGTTTGGCAAGATCCCCCGGATCTTTCGGCAAGGGGCTGCATTCTGATCTCTCCTCCCTGTACGGCTTTGTGCGGCTCAACCACTCAGGCCCGCTTGGCTTTTGAGCCCCAGCTCAGCTCTTAAATGAGCCCTCCACGTCCGGTTTCTAAGATGCAGTGTTAGAAACACTCATCTGATGAGTCTGTCCAAAGGTGTCCCTCTCTCAATTCCTTGCCATCCGTGTCAAGACATGGGTTTATTTTCAGGAAAGCCTGAAATGGCTCCATTAGTTGAGGATATGAAAATGTCGCAGGGTTTCTGTTCCTGCTCCACACATGCTTGAGTAACTCCCATTCGAGACAGCAGGGTTCCAAGTGCCTACACAGGCGAAACTCTTCATGGGGCCAGGCTGCATGCAAGGCAGGGACAGCCCGTGGAGGCCACTTGCTGGCATAATGGGATCTGCCAGCCCGTGCCTTAGTTTCCCCCTCTGACTCATGGGTGTGCATGTTTGCTCCTGTCTTCAAAAGGGTTAGGACAAGGACGAGCGACGGGCCAGGACGAAGAGCCACCAATGCATCGACCTCAGGAGCGCCTGGCCCTCTCTACGCTCTCCCTAGGCAGCGTGTGGTCTGTGGACCAGCCGTACACAGGACTTGGGGCTCTGTGCCTCTCCTGCTGAGCCCGGATCTGCATTGCAAGAAGGCCTCCATCGTGCACATTACAGTTTGAGAAGAAAAGCACAACGTTCAGTGTGCTAAGCCCTAATCCAGTCTTGGTGACACCCTGCAGTAGGTAACGTCGCTCCCACTTAATTGATGAGGCTGCTGAGGTCCAAGCCTGACACGACGTGCCACGAGTCAAGCAGGTGGTAAGACCAGGGTTCAGACTCAGGCTCCAGAGACACGTGTCATTTCCAGGAACACCTCATGCCTCACGGCACACTCGCCAAGAGGACAAGACAGAGGAGAAAGGAGAGGCAATCTCAGCGCTCTCCCTCCTCGCGGCCCTCAGAAGGAAAGGAAGAGCCGCCGTCAGCACGCAGGAAAAGCCATGTGGGTGCGTGAGCGGATGATGTGAGATCAACATGGGCTGGATCACGCATCAGAAACTACAGTCAGGCAGGAAGACAAGTCCTTTAGAAGATCACAAGCCAAGACCCTTCCCCAGCGTGCCTTGGACAGTAGAGGGACGGACACACATGCACACACGCACACACTCACAAGCACACTTTCCTGAAACCAAGGCCTGCTCGGCATAAACACGTATAATTAGATGTTCCCTGGGAGTGAGAAGTAGTAATTAATTCAGTGTTAAACATCACAATCTATTACTTGAACTCCATAGCAACCATGGTTGCCAATAGAGAGAAAACAAAATTTCGAAGTCTATTTTTAAACAGCTGCGTTGAAGTCTCTGAAAATGTGTAAAAGCTGACACTCACTATTTTTAGGCTAAAACAATAGGCATGAACTCGGAGTGGAGAGGAGGCTGGGGAACAAGCCGACGAAAGGCAAGCTCGCCTGGCCCCACCAGCATGCGTGAGGACGGTGTGATTCTGGCCCGGTCCGAGGCACAGGGCCCAGCTGCTCGCTCCAGGAGAGAAAACTTCTTTCGGGCCGAGAAGAGCCATATCAATGCTTTCTCCAAGGACGCAGGCTTTGGAGCACAACTGACCTGGTTGTGAATCCCAGCTTTGTCAACCCGCGCATTTCTGCAGGCCGGCTGCCGGCATCCCTGGCTTCAGGTCCCCCTCGGGCTACCATGGGAAAGACAGCAGCCGTCTCAGAATGCTCCCTGAGGACCCATCGCAAAACGCCCCGCAGAGGGTGTTGCAGACCGAGTTCCCCCGAAAGCAGATTCTGAGTGACTTGGCGTTCGGAACGTTCACTGGCAGTGCCCTTCGGAGTGACACGTCTGTGGAGGGGACGGGAGGAGGCAGGACTGAGCGGCGGGAGAAGCGGTGTGGGCTGCTCGTTCAGCGACACCCTTGGCGGGGTTGGGGACAGCTGCGGGGCCACCGGGGCCCGGCAGAGCGTCTGACGGTGGGCTGAAATGGCCAGGACATTTACCCACCTTGATCGGTCGGGCCACACGTGTGGGCTGCCCACGGAAGGCCAGGGGCCTCTGCCGCTGAGACCACCCCTGCGGCGGCTGCCGGCTGACCACGCTCTCTGCAGCTGGGCAACCAGTCCGCCGAAGGACGACCCTCTCTGCACACCATTCCTACATCCAGTGCCCGCGATGCAAACGGTGTTTGCTGTCTCCTTTGCGTATGTAATTATTACAAACACCCCTTAGTAATCAAGATTCCGGTGACCGGAAAAACCCTACAATGATGAATATCATAACAGTTCTGCTCTTTAATTAACGTGCAGGCAGGGTGTGGTGATCCCAGCACTTTGGGAGGCTGAGGTGGGAGAACTGCTTGAGCTCAGGTGTTCAAGTACAGCCTGGGCAAGGTAGTGAGACCCTGTTTTACAAAAACAAAAACAAAAAATCCCCAAATTAGCCAGGCATGGTGGTGTACACCCATCGTCCCAGCTACTTGAGAGGCTGAGGCAGAAGGATTGCCTGAACCCGGGAGGCCAAGGCTGTGGGGCACCGTGATTGTGTCACGGCACTCCAGTCTGGGCAACAGAGTGAGACCCCGACTCAAAAAATAAATCAGCAGTTTGCAGTACTTTTTTAGATTCTGGGCTCTGAAACCCACACTCATCTCATTTGAACTTCTCAATGATTCCAGGAGGCAGTGAGGGTTCATCTCCATTACACGATTGAGGAAGCAAGCACAATCCTGGCGAGCTGTGAGGGTGAAGGAACACCACACTGGACACGGGTGTTTAGCGGAACTCTCACCACAGCCTTCCTGCGCCGTGTCCAGCATCAGCTCCCCTCACTGACCCTCGAGCAGCAGAGGTCTCACGGGAACTCCATTCCCCTGTCTGGGACAGGCGATCACGGCTCTTGCCAACTCTCTTAACCTGGATGCCACCATGTTCCCACCTTGAAAAGTGTCCTCAGCCTGTGTGTCATTTTCCCCCAGAGAACCGCAGAAGGAGAGACTGGACTCCAGGGCCTCCGGGGCCCCTTTCGTCTTGAGAATTCTCCACGGAGGACCCACATACGAACGGGTGAGTGGCAATGCACGTTGAGACCCGCTTGGGCTGAAGGCTGGATGAGGGGCGTCTGTTGGATGAAGCAATAGAAACCAGCCTTAGCTCACTGACATGAAAGAGCATTTGTGGGAGAAGACGGGGTGTGCAGGGCCCTGTGGAAGGCTGAAGGAGCAGGTTCGGGGACGGGCAAGACCACGTAGCCCTGGAGGACCGAGTCAGGGAATCAGAGACCTCCTGACTGTGAGACATCTGGACAGTGGCTGTTCGCTCTGCTGATGCAGTCACTGTGAGGAGTGACTACCAAACATTCCTTCCTCGCTTCCCTATTCACTCAAGATAGAAGGTCTGGAGAGACACAGCCCGCTT
>CAUYQG010126149.1:0-11098 GCA_963574415.1 Tarsius wallacei | reverse complement strand
CAGACATGGAGTTGGCAAATACTTTTTCCCAGTCTGTGGGTTATCTCCCTGCTCTCTTGATGGTTTCTTTGGTTTTGTAGAAGCTTGTCAGTTTAATGAGGTCCCACTTGTCTATCTTATCTCTTATGGCCCGTGCATTTTGGTTTTTGCTCAGGAATTGGATGCCAGTTCTAACTTCCATAAGGGTGTGTCCTGCATTTTCTAAAGTTTTTATGGTTTGAGGTTTTACATTTAGGTCTCTGATCCATTTAGAGTTAATTTTCGTGTATGGTGATAGCAAGGGTTCTTGTTTTAATCTTCTACATGTGGTCAGCCAGTTTTCCCAGCACCATTTACTGAATAGATTGTCCTCTCCCCAGTGGTAGGTGGTGGAGGCTTTGTTGAAGATGAGTTGGTTGAGAAATTGAGGTTTTGCTTCTGGAATCTCAATTCTATTCCATTGGTCTATATGCCTATTCTTGCACCAATACCAAGCTGTTGATGCAATACCCATCAAATTACCAGCAACATTCTTCTCAGATCTAGAAAAAATAATACAGAAATTCATATGGAAATACAAATGACCAAGAATAGCCAGAACAATCCTCAGCAAAAAAAAAACAAAAAAAAAAACAAAGCAGAAGGTGTCACACTACCATACTTTAAACTTTACTATAAAGCTACACTTACTACCTTTTATTATGTTTGTGAATTGTCTGAGCCTTCCTTGATAAGATAAAAATGTAGGAGCTGATTTTACATCTGAACATTTCTTGCTGTAACTTTTTTGCCTTGCACAAAGCAGTCATTTTAATTTACATATAGAATTAAATGTAATATAGAGACATTTTTGAAGAATACAATTTTCACTTCAGCCCCCTTAGTTTTTGGCTCTGTCCGTCACCTCAGCTGTCTTCTAGCTGGAGAATTCATTCCCTGGTTTCAGATTAAACAAGATTGTCAAAGTAAACTATGCATTGCCGAGGTCTTCTTTGAAAAGAGATTTTCAATGGGAAACATGTTCCATTTGTTTTGTGTTAAATAAGGATAAGAGAGTTTTGAATTAAAACCCAGACTACTACAGGCTTTGGAATGGCTCTTTAATTGAACGTCAAGTATGTACATGGAAATAAAAACTCTCTTTATTGAGTAGAGAAATATGTCACCAAATAATGCTTGCTTTTTCCAACTGTTAAGGGAATAAGCATGATCTGAGTGAATCAAAATCTTCTTCTCTAACCTCTTCTCTCTTCACAAGATCCTGGTATTTCAGAGAAGGAAGGACACCCAAAACTCATAGCTCAGAGCGCTTTTTTTTCCTTGTTCGATTTATAGATACTTTGGAAATTGGCAAGTGAATCTAAGGAGAAGAATTCTGATTTATTTCATTTTTATGTACATATCATGATAAGGATGAATGTGACTAGAAAAGTGAACACATTTAGAATCAATGGACCATAAATACTCTCTTGCAGTCATCATTTGGCATTGGGACTTGTAGCAAGTGTATGCGTATATGTTAAATAATGTGGTGAGAGCCATCCCATGGGAGAAAAGAGAATGAAATCAAAGCCCCAACCTTCTAGATTTGTGTTTGCCGAGGGTCTCTGTGACAGTGTGGCAAGGTTCCAGGCTTTAAGCACTTGGCCATTGCATTTGGATTTAAAAGATCTCAAGCCATAAATTCTGGTTGTAATTAGAGCTGGTGAAAAGAAAAATACCCTTGGAGTTATTAATATGTAAATCTAGTAATCTGGGAAATTGAATGATCTCAAGTTAGGGTTTCTGAATTTATGCGATCTAATTTAGACCAAAATGACATTACACTTCAACAGTTCTGCATAAATGGGCAGCAAAATTGCATAATGTTTCTTTAAAATTAGTACAGAAAAAGAATGTTTAAGGACAGCATAAGGCAAAAACACACAAGGCTACAATGCATCACATCAATGATCCCCATAGTCCGAACTCTCATTCTCAAAACAGTCAATGTCATATGATATGGTAAATTTAAAAATCCAATAATCAAGCAGTTCACATCTTTATGAATGAGGCCAAATGTTTCCTTAGAAATGTTTCCTTCTATCTTTTGTCAAACTTAGAACGTTTTATTTCAATACTAGTACAAGCAGAATAACCAGTTTTTCTTCTCTCTGCCAATAGCTCTGCCATTTAACAGGCTAGTGCTGGTTGGTGGACATGTTTCTTGGAATTGCTCAATAGCCAAGCCTGTAGACACAGCTGGAATCCATCGTGAAATGGGATACATGGCTAATCAGTTTACAGTAGGGACGTGAGATCTGACTGCTGTTACTCTGCTTACAAGCACTTAAAACAATCTCAAGTAACCTGAAATAATCAATTTGTTTTGAAACCCAGTCACATAATTCTTTTGTCTGACTAAAATAATAAATTGGTACAGTTAGTAGGCTGCATTAATCATTTCATATCCTCTTAGTACCATAAACACCAAGCGACATGCCACATTCTTTTCATCAAACTGAAGTATAGTTGAATCAAATATTGGTTCAGACCCAGATCCATTGAATCCAATTACCTGTCTGAAAGGCACATGGACGACAGATTTGTGGATGAGCATGGCTTTCTCAAAGTTAAGTACTGTATTCATATTTTTTGCTTTACCTGAATATTATAATCTGTTGTGAATGTGCTACATACATGAATGTAATTGTTCTTATGCAGATAATTGCATATAAAACCTACAACAATTCTTTCTGTCTATAACAATGTCTGTTTTTTTTTTTTTTTTTTAAATCAGGCTAGCTAAAGCTTCAAGAGTGTTGGCTGATTGGAGTATTCAAAGACATGGTGAACAAGTTCATGTGAGTCAGCCTATTTGGGGAATGAGCCCTAACTTTGGAATATGAAGACTTGGGTTTGAATCTTAGCTCCCCTACTGATAAGTTGACTGAATCAGAGCAAGTAATTTAAATTCTGAGCCTCATTTTCTTTTGAAACTTAGAGTTAGTAGTACCTACCACATTTGCATTATTCATTCATTTATCAAATATTTACTGAACACCTACTATGTGTTAGGCACTTTATGTGATCATAGTGATAAAAAAGATGAAAAAATATCTTAGTTGCTACATTTCAGGGATTCCAGTCCATAGATAGAGACATGTTGTTAAAAAATAATTAGGACATCATTGTGAAGGTTATCATAATTGAGATATTAGGACCAACATGCCAGGAAATTAAAGGAGGAAGTGCATTTACTTCTCTACTTTGGGAGGCGATTTCAACAAAGAAGTAATTATTAATTTGGCCCAAAGAACCAAGAAAAAGGATGTACAAGTGTGGTACTATGAAATGGCATGGCTTATTTAGAGAATTACGAGAAACATTGTGTAATTGTTATAGAATGTGGGGGATTGAGTGAGAGGAAGTTTGCCATGGAAGGCTAATAGTCATATTCTTTGAGTCCCGCATCACTTTTCTGCTTATCCATCCTTTAAAAAAAACTCAGTGGATTATCTAGTCTTTTTTTTCCTTTTACAAATATGTTCCCCCTTTTAAATATTTTTCGTGCTTAAAAATTTAATAATACTTATTTTTGTTATGTTTTAGACCAAACTTCCAGATGTGAGAAAAGGCTCACCAATCTTTATTTCTTAGAGTCTTCCTTGGGTAGAGAATTGTACTGGCCACCTCTCATCCTTTTTAACGTGGTGGTCTGACCTGCAAACACACATATGTTGGCCAACGATTCTACAATTTCACCGTCTAGATCTCATAATATTCTTAGGCAGATGCTTTTAAACTTCATTCTGTGAACATTAAGGTGGCAAAAAAGTTGTTCCTAGCTGTGTGAATCAAGAGAATTCTGTGGAGTGCTTGAGATTTGATTTAGGTCTTGAAGGATTAATAGAAAGTGAGTGGACATTCCAGGCAGAGGAAACCTTATAAATAACTTACAGAAGCAGGAAACTTGGGCAGAGAGTATGAAGGAGAACGTAGGAAACGTCATGGAGTCATTGAATAAGAATTTATGGGCCGGGCTCGGTGGCTCAGCCTGTTATCCCAGTACTTTGGGAGGCCAAGGCAAGAGGATTGCCTGAGCCCGTGGGTTCGAGACCCACCCGGGCAACTTGGCGAGACCTCGTCTCTACAATAAATCAAAAATTAGCCAGGCCTGTAGTTCTGGCTTCTTGGAAGGCTGAGGTGGAAGGATCGCTGGAGCCCAGCAGGTCGAGGCTGCGGTGGCCATGAGCGTGCCACTGCCCTCCAGCCTGGGTGACAGAGTGAGACTCCAACTCAACAAAACAAAACAAAAACCCCAAAAAACCATCATGATTGCCTGTTTGCTGTTGGGCTTTATTCTACAGCTAGTTTTGAGTAATCAATGATTTTAGGTCAAATAAGTAACATGGCTAGAATTATTCTCTAGAAAAATAAACCATAAATCACACTATATAGGGGAGGATTGAGGATAGGGAATCCAGCTAGCTAATATTTAGAGAGTAAATACATGGTAAGAAAGACTAACTTGAATTGTGGTTGCAATATTGAAAATAAAGAGAAGGAAACAACTTAGAGATATACTCTGTAAGTAGAATCAATTGACAAGCAACTGATGGGGGAGGAATGACATTTAAAATGATTCCAGCTTGTGGACTGAAGTGATGTTAGCTCCATTAATAGAAAGTGGGAGCAGGAAGGAGGAGGAAGAGAATGTTGCAGGAGAAATCTGATGAGTTAATTAACTACACATATGTAATGTAAGTGGAGATAATAGACCACTTATAAAATTAGACATGTGGGTCAGGGGAAATAAAGCCTTTGCCAGTTGCCTGACATCTGTGTCCACTTCTCTTTTGGTTTTAACTATAAGAGATTAAAGTGAAAAGTGAATTATGATTACAGATTTATTGTTCCAAGTTTTTTTGGAACTAATGTTCTAATCTAACTATATTATACCCTCGTCAGTGTAACCTCTTTTTATACCAATATACCACCTAGGTCTTTATGTCAGTGGTTTCAGTTAGATCCTCAGCAAACAGAGAATCTCTCTCCACTTCACTCCGGTTTGACAGCTGGAAGAGGTTATTGGTTCTGAACTCAGATAGCTTCTGTGTAAGTCTTTCTTTTTCTAAACTCCTGTAATTAATCTTTTCCAGACTGACAATAATTCTGCTGTCTTCATTTCACCGACAAACTCATATGGTTTTGCAACACTTCAGATAACTTATTACTAGGTTAAAAAGGAATGAAGATACTCTTTCAGGCTTCTCCAGTTTTGCTGTGTGCTGTCAGGTCAACATTCTCAACACAACTAAGCAGGGACAGATGGTGCCCATTCCCTCCGTGACAGAATCATCCAGCAATGTCAAAGGCATTTACATCCTTGAGAGAGAGATGCTTTATGACTAAAAGTTTCCCACCATGTGTACTCCAGAATACAGACATGAAACTCCAATAACAACTCATGCCCAATTATGTTAAACTTTAATTACATAAATCATTCAGAGATAAACTCAGTTATTTTGTTCTATTATCAATTCTCTAAGGACCCTTTCTAGAAGGACATTAGTGTGCTTGACTTGGAGGTGTCTACACTAATGATTATGTAAAATTCAAAGTTGTACACATGTTCTAAAGCGGAAACTGTATATTTAAAACCCTATGGTAAAATTGAAAAAGAAGTAAAATGTTGTTCAGGAAAATGCTCATTAATTTGAATAACATGAACTAAAATTTCTGTTTCTTTAATCTCTTTTCTCAATCTTTATTTTATATAGTACTAAACTGATTTTTATCTTTTTCGATTCTGTAAACTTGGCCTTAAATTTTCTGCCTAAATAACTTATAAAGTTGATAATAAAATTATTTTAAACTTTTCCTATCCTATTCATTTCCTTTTCTACTTTAAGGGCAGCAAGTATTAGTTTTTAAAACTATAATTTAGAACTCTTGAAGAATCTGGTGACCTGAATTTTAATTTTAATTCTGGAACTATTTACATAACCTTTGCTAACAGTTTTATTTTCATAAATCTCAGATTTCTCATATATAAAGGATAAGGGTTATTTAGCTAAGAACTCTTCCATATCTGCAATTCCACTGCATAATTTGTTCAGATTAAAATAGTACACAGATAATACTATAAATGAAAAATAAAGGTTAGTCAGATATTAAAATTTATTTTTCCTGATTAAAGTTATGTGAATTTTTGGTCTAAAAATATAGATTTTTCAAAACCTGTAAAGTTTTTTGTCTGCCTTTATTGAATACGACAATATTTTTATCCTAAAAATACTAGACCTGGAAGCTTTATAATCATTATTTTTACCTCTGGATATTTCCATTAAAGAGGTTGTATCCTCTAAAAATGTCTTCTCCATTAATTGAACTACATGTTAAAGAAAACATATGGGCATTGCATATATTTATTCAGCTATTCTTTGTTGATTTCACCATTGTAAGTATGTTTAAGATATTAAGAGATGAGTAGGAACAAAGCAGCAGCTTTTTAAACACACTGACAACAAGAAAAGTTAGCTGAAAGTGAGCTGGGTATTCAACAGCATATTTTTGTTCTACTGTGTTGGAACACATCACTACTTTTCTTTTTTCCCTCTAAACCCCTTTACCATTAAAAGTCTATCTTGTGGTCTGACATCTTGAAAACTCTCCCAGTTCATTGAGATGATTTTAAATCGAGGTCACATAATAAAAATCTGTCAAAGCCAAAACTTAGAACATGAATCTGAGTTATGTCATGAATGTTTTTATTATATAAAATCAGTTGTCATTAAATTACAAGAACAATGGACATATTTATGAAAAATTTTATAGCCCTTAAATGTCTCTAGTAGTTTGATTTTCTTTTTTTCTGCTTTAAGGTATACTTCTCATATAGAAAGTTCACAGTTTTTAGTGTGTAAAACTTGTGAGTTTTGATAAACTTATACGGTGTTACAAACACCACCAAAATCAAGGTATAGAATAATTCCATTAGTCTTTTCTCCCAGTTTCCCCAGGCTCCTTTGTAGTCAATCGTGCCCCTGAAAACCAGTGATCTCTTTTCTTTCTATAGTCTCGCCTTTCCACAGATATAACATAAATGAAGTCATACAGTATGCAGCCTTTTGTGTCTAGATTCTTTCACTTAGCATAATGCATTTGAGATTCATCCATTTTGTTGCACATATCAGTAGTACCTTTCTTTTGACTGTTGAATAGTACTCTATCAGATGGATGAAACCTATTTTGTTTATTCATTCCTTAGTTGAAAGGCATTTTGATTGGATGATTGCTAATAAAGCTTATACAAACATTTGCATCCAGGTTTTTGTGTGGTCATAGGATTTTATTTCACTTGTTATGTACCTAAGAATGGAATTTCTAGGTGATATTTAATATTTAATTTATAAGAAACTTCCAAATGACTAAATCATTTTAAAATTCTACCAGCAATACGTAAGAGTTTCAGTTGGTCTGCATCATTGCCAACAATTGATATTGTCATAAGGGAAATCCCTAATGTCTTAATGGTGTAGAGTATTTTTACAGATCTTCATTTTCCATCTGTATACCTTCTTTGGTAAAATATCATTTCAAGTATTTTATATGCAATGTAAAGTACAGTTAGAGTATTTCATAGGGATATGCACTTTTTCTAGCACCATTTGTTGAAAAGACTACCTTTTTTCTTTCGGTGCACTTTGCACTTTTGTCAAGAATCAATTGACCATATGAGCGAAGATGCTTTATTCTGTTTCATGTTTCTATATGTCTGTACTTTCCACAATACCACACTGTCTTGATTACTGTAGCTCTATAGTGGGTAGTGGGTCTGAGAATCAGGTAGTGTACGTAATCACCTTTGTTCTTTTTCTTCAAAATAGTTTTGAATATTTGAATCCTTTTGATTTTTTATGTAAATCTTAGAAACAAACTGTTGATTTCTAAAAAAAAAATTTTTTTTTGGCCTGGGATTTTGATTGGAATTTCCTTCAATCTATAGATTCATTTTTTAAAAAATAGCTTTATTGAGATGTATTGTATATACCACACAATCT
Organism: Tarsius wallacei; assembly: GCA_963574415.1. Classification (NCBI taxonomy): domain Eukaryota; kingdom Metazoa; phylum Chordata; class Mammalia; order Primates; family Tarsiidae; genus Tarsius; species Tarsius wallacei. Next base: position 3,074 of record CAUYQG010126149.1, on the reverse strand, counting down.
GAAGCACAACATTTATTAGCTATTGATATATTCACAAACTTGGACAACTGTTATCACAATTTTAGTACTTTTCATCATTCTGAAAATAAGCTTGGCACTTCTTACTCAAAACCCCCAACCTCTCACGCCCCAAATCTAGGCAGCCACTAATCTGCCTTCTATAGATTTGCCTTTCTGAACATTTCATGCAAATGGAACAATACAATATGACGTTCTTTGTTACTAGTTTATTTCACTCAGCAAAAGGTTTTTAACATTTGTTCATGTTTTGAAATGTATCAGTACTTCATTTTTTATTGCCTAAACTATTTGATTTTATGAATATAGAATATTTTATTTATTTTTTCATCAGTTGATAGACATTTGAGTTGTTTTTACTTTTTAGCTATTATTAACATCATATACAAGTTTTGTGTGGACATATATTTTCATTTACCTTCGGTAGATACCTAGGCGAAGACTTGCTGGATTATTTGATATCTCTGTGTTGAACTTTAGAGAACCACTTGACTCTTCCAAAGCAGCTACTTCATTTTATAATCCCACCAGCCAAGTTCCAGTTTTTCCACAGCCTCACTAATACTTTGATTATAGACATTCTAGTGATTGTGAAGTGACATCTGGTTGTGTTTTTGATTTGCATTTCACTGATAGCTAATGATAAGAACATTAATGTACTTACTGGCAATTTATGTATTTTCTTTGGAGAAATGTCTACTCTTGTCTTTTTACTGAATTTTTTAAAGTTTTAAATAATTTTTTTAAAAAGTATTGAATTGTGATCATTCTTTATATATTTCAAATGCAAACCCCTTATAAGATACGTGATTTGCAGAAATGTTCTTCCATTCTTTGGGCTGTCTTTTCACTTTCTTGATGGTGCATTTTGAAACACAAAAGTTTCTCATTTTGATAATGTTCAATTTATCTATATTTTCTTTTGTTACTTGTGCTTTCAGAGTCACAGGTCACAGACATGCACACTTATGTTTCTTGTAAGAGTTTTATAGTTTTGGCTCTTACACTTAGCTCTTCAATGTTTTGAGTAAATGTTTGTAGAGGTAGAAGCCAAGCTTTATTCTTTTGAGTGGATATTCACTTGTCTCAGCATTTATTTTTTGAAGACTATTCTTCCCCCATTGAATTGTTTTGGCAGTCTTATAAAAAATCAGTTGATCATAAATATAAGCATTTATTTCTGGACTCTCAATTTTATTCCATTAATTCATACCCATGTGGTTTTTGTTCTATATTTTATTGATAATGGCCTATTACATTAAATAATTTTTGATACTGAACTAACCTTTCATTCCTGGAATAAATTCCATTTTATATATTACTTTATTGTCTTTGCTAGTATTTTGTTGAGAGTTTTTGTGTATATGTTTATAACAGATATTGGTCTGTAGTTTTTTTCCCTTGTGATTTATTTGTCGGCTTTTGGAATTGAGGTAATACTGACTTTATTGAATGAGTTGGGAAAAGTCTACTGCTGTTTTATTTTGGAGGTAAGTTTTTGAATAACTAATATACATTCTTTAAATGTTTGGTAGAATTCACTGGTAGAGCCATATGAATCTGGAGTTTTCTTTGTCTACAGTTTTAAAATTAATTCAATTCCTTTACTCGTTATAAGCTTATTCTGATTTTTTAATTTCTTCTTGAGTTCATTTTTGTAGTTTGTATCTTTAAAGAAATTTTCTCATTTTATCTAAATAATCTAGTTTGTTGTCTTTTTTTTTTTTAGAATGCAGGATTTATTGAGAGGTCAGAAAAGCTTCCACAGTGGGAGGGGACCTGAGGGTTGCCCCAGTTTGTTGTCTTTAGTGTTCCCTTATGAATTTTATTTTTGTAAGTTCAGTAGTAATGTCCTCTCTTTTATTCTTGATTTTAGTAATTTGAATATTTCCTCTGTTTTTCTGATCATATCAATTCATTGATCTTATTGTCAGTTTCATTGATCTTCTCAAATAACTAAGCTTGGGTTTCATAGATTTTCTTCATTGTTTTTATTCTCTATTTCATTAGTTTCCCCTGTAATCTTATAATTTCCTTTCTTCTGCTTGCTCTCAATTTAAAGTTCTTCTTTTACCAGGGTCTTAATATGGAAGGTTATAGTGTTGATTTGAGATTTTTCTTCTTTGTTGATGTAGGTTTTAAAGCTATAAATTTTCCTCTAAGTACTTTTTTAGTTCCAACCCATAAGTATTTGTATATCTTCATTTAGATTTATCTCAAAGTATTGTCTAATTTTATTATGATTTCCTTTTTGACCCACTGGTTACTTAGTACTGTGCTGTTTACTTTACACATATTTAAAAATATCTATAGATGAGCTTTCAAAGAATTGACATCTTAATAATATTAAGCCTTTCAATCCATTAAGATATATGTCTATTATTTATGTCTTCTTTGATTTATCCCATCGATGCTTCGTAGTTTTTAATGTATAGACCTTACACATGTTTTTAAAGATTTATATCAAAGTATTTTCTATTTTGGAGCTATTTTAAATTTTACTTTTTATTTTAATTTTCAATTGTTTGTATGTAAACTTGTGATTGACTTTTGGATATTTAGCTTGTATCTTGTGACTTTGCTAAAGCTACTTAATCATTATAATAGCTTTTTAATAGTCTGTTTAAATTTTCCTTTTTTATTTTTATTTTCTTGGTTTTCTTTTTTTTTGACCGCTGATATTTTTATTTTATCTTATTTTATTTTTTTCTTATTAAATATTTTTTATTGTGATATTGTGGGGTACACTTAAGGGTTAGGTACACAAATATGTCTCGTTCAGGCACCCTTGTTGATAAGAAGTGTCCCCCCATCCCCAGACAGGTATTTACTGCCATTAATCCCTTCCCCTATCCCTCCCCCCCTCATATGTTCATTGCAACATTGTTCACAATAGTAAGAACCTGGAAGAAACCTTGCTGTCCATCAAAAGAGGACTGGATTAAAAAAATGTGGTACATATACACAATGGAATACTACGCAGCCATAAAAAAGAATGAAATCATGAATTTCGCAGCAACCTGGATGGAACTAGAGTCTATAATACTGAGTGACCT
>CAUYQG010126147.1:0-12027 GCA_963574415.1 Tarsius wallacei | reverse complement strand
AGCCTCGACATGCTGGGCTCTGGCGATCCTTCGGCCTCAGCCTTCCAAGTAGCTGGAACTACAGGTGTGCGCTACCATGCCCGGCTAATTTTTTGATTTATTGTAGAGATGAGGTCTCGCCAAGTTGCCCAGGCGGGTCTCAAACCCGTGGGCTCAGCAATCCATTCACCTCAGCCTCCCAAGGCACAGGATTACAGGCTGAGCCACTGAGTCCAGCTATTTTATTTGTTTAACGTGACTTATTTTTCGTGATAGTTTGATATAGATTCAGGATTTTACACATCTAATTTGGCATACAGATTAAGAGTTTATACAATACTGATCCTAGGTATTATGTAAATTGTGCTCCTATATGTAATATATTACAAAAGCATGACATGGTTTTAAGCACAGGCTATATCAAACATATACATTTGGTTATTTTTGTTCATTTTTAATTTTAGTATGTCACTAATAAAAAGCCAGGTGATTTTTAGCACAATTTTGTAGAATTAATTAGGACAAATTATAGTTCATTTCAACTATCCTAATTAATTTTTACTTGTGCTATAGTGTTGAAATACTTTGTGGGCATTTGGTGTGCACTCTTTGCAAAATGAGGAAATATAACCTTATCACCAGTTAACATATCAAGTGTCTAACTAAATTTAGCTGAGCCTTGTCCTATTATGTAAGTTCCCACTTATCCAAGTTGACTCCCATTAGCAACTGTGCCATAATGGCTTGTGGGAAGACTGAACAGAAAATTGAATTAATGCAAGCCATTTCTCAATCATTTCTCATTCTCATAAAATGATTAAAGCTGATGTAAGAGGGCTCATTAAAACAGAAAACATTAAGCTCATTAAAAAGCCATTAAACCATCTAACTTCTCTGATTTATTTTATCATAACCTTATTTAGCCATTGTTTAAAAGTCACTGCACCCCAAATTTCTTTTTTTTATCATTGGGGAAATGTACACTCTGGCCATGTGGCCATTTTAAGGGCAAAATCTCATGCTTATCTCATGCTACTCTTACTTAGTATATAAAACCTTAAGGCTAGCATCTGATTACTACAAATGGGAAATCAGCTAACAATACTCAGTTGGAATGGATTTACCTTCCAATATTTATTTTAGCTATTTTAATCTCTATAAGATTTCTTAATTTTTAAACTTTTATATTGCTTAAACTTGAAGCTGAAGTTTTCATACTTAGGCACTTGAAGATTAATTACCACTAATACAAGCAAAGTGAATATCCATCAGTCATTACATGATAATAGTATAAAATTTTGTTAGGCAGTAATAATCTCTATTGCCAAACCAAATAGAAGATCAGTCCTGGGAAAAATATATATTTTTGCGATATATCAGCTTGAAATTTATGATACAATTCAGTTGCTAACAGGTTTTCTGTTTTTCCCTTCCTTTTCTACTTTTTAAAATATTTTTTTTCCACAAGACTAGACCTAAATAAAACTGATTTGGTTTTAAAAATGACTCAGTACATGTTAGAATTTATATAATATAGAAAATATTATAAAATACATTTACATTAGCTGAAATAAGACCCAAGCCCTGAAATCTCAATGTCTGCATCCTAACGTCATGGTCTGACACTGGTTTCAGTTCCCTTTGCCCATCTTACAACTGTGTTTCTGAAAGACGGTGGACATGGTGATGCTCTACCAATATCCCCCTTCAAAGAAGAACTAATTGTCCTCCAAAGACTGATTGAAACAAGAATATACAAGCACAGTCATTTTTATATAATGCAGACAACTCTGAAGAGGCTATTTTTTTTTTTTTTTTTGGTCTCCATAGCTTCCAGAGAGATATAGCAAGTGCCAAAATCTCAGCTTCAATTTCTACCTTGGCCCAAGTCTGTATCCTTTTCCTCTCTTCTGCAAGCATTGATTCCCAAGGCACTTGCTAATAATCCTACTCACTATACTCATTCTCAGAGTTAGCATTGCAGAAAACCCATTCTGCATTGTGGACTCCATGGCCTCCAATATTTTCAAAGCAGGAAAAGAGAAAGATGGGCAAGGCATGTAGGCTATCAAATGCCACAACCCCAAAGTCACAAATAACATTTTTGCTCACAGACTATTGGACAGAGTTAGTCATATGGACCAGATGAACAGCAAGGAAGACAGTGGGAATGTGATGTGGGAGATCATATAACTCTTGTTGACCACTTATTCTACCATAATACCCAACTAAAATACCATTTTTTAAACAGTGAAAACATGATTAATCATTTTAGTTATTGCAGGAACATTTTAATTTATATTCAAATCTTTTAGGTTTTCATTTTTTGTTCATTTTTTTCTCGATGGCAAAATTTCTTAAAATACTTTCTATCACAATCATTCTACTGGTGTTTTAACCTAAATATGAATAAAAGATGAAAACCAAGGACTTGACTATTTTTTCTATATTGACTCTAGCCTCATTGGTTGACATTATAGCTACATAGAATCCTGAGTTCATATTTTGTTAGAGTATGCTCTCCCTCTGTTTAATCAGTGAACTAAATTTTGTATTTGTTGTATAGCAAAATAATAAGTATAATTGCTATAGTCTTAATAATACCTAGTAAGAACAGCAGGGGATAAATTTATATCCATCTAGCTCCAAAGTACTTAATTAATGTTCTAGACTCCTTGAGAGTATCATTTCCTGAATGCTTTTTTCAACATTTTCTGTCCTTAGTTCCTCACCTCATTTCAGATAAAAGAGGGGTGATGTTTGTAAATAATATATAGTGGCTCATATATGAATGTGTGTGTGTGTATTTATGTGAATATATGTGTGAGTACATATATATATATTTGTATTTAATTAATACTCATGTATAATTTTGTTTTTTGAAATAGTCACCTTTTTTTTTATTTTGGAGATCTGGGATACAAGTTATGGGTACTTTCCTAGGTTAAATTATCATATAGCTAAATGCCACTAAATACTTAACATGTTTTATCATATTTAAACTCAAAACAATGGACTAGGAGTTAGCTTAAAAAATGCATTAATCTAGAAAAATATCTGCAAAGTAAAAAACATACCATTTTTTTTCAATAAATAAATTTAATTTGCTACTTATGAATTTTTGTTTTATGTCCTTGAGTAAATTGGGATATTCATCACATAATATAATTTTTACAAATGAAGTAACATTAATACTGATATTTTAATTTACTGATATTATACTGTAATTGATATGATATTAATACTGAGGTTTCTGCTTACAATATAAGTAATTTAATTGCATCTCTAAATGAATTACAACATGTCTCTTAATTCGAATGATTAAAAATGAACTTGAAAAAAGTTTATGTAAAGAGGTTGAAAATTATTGGAAAGTCCTAGAACACCACAAGTGGATCTATCTCATGGATAATACAGGTTAACTAAGCTCAGAATAGATGCATAGAAATCAGATACCTAATCAATTTTTAAGGAGAAATTTTTAGAATGAAGCGATGCGTATACTCTGATCAGTACAGCATCTTTGTTTAAATCTACATGAAAATCTTAAATATAATCATAAGTTTGCCTAGTGAACATGGTATAACATATGATAAATTTACTGAATGATATTAGTGACTCTTACCTACTAACATAGCTTCATGAATCCAACTCTACCTTCCATCACAAAAGATATGCGAGTTCTTATTCAGATCATCCTCTTTCCAGAATTAGGCCAGAAACCCTGTAGAAGGTAGCTGCTTTAATACTACATTTCTAGGTTCCACTACTTTCCAACCAAAGACATATAGACACACACATTAAGACTATTATCCTTTATATGTGTGTGTTCTTAACTTAAAATGAATTACTCTCAGTCAGGTGCATTGGCTCAAGCCTGTAATCCCAGCATTTTGGGAGGCCGAGGCTAGATGATTGCCTGAGCTCAGAGGTTCAAGACAAGCCTGGGCAACTTGGTGAGACCTCATCTCTACAATAAATCAAAAAATAAACCAGGTGTGGTAGCGTTCACCTGTAGATCCAGCTACTTGGAAGGTTGAGGCGGGAGGATCACCTAAGCCCAGAGGGTTGAGACTACGGTGGCCATGAGTGAGACTCTGACTCAAAAAAAAATCTAAACTCTTCTGAAAGGTGTTCCTTCCCTTCAAAGTTTCAGTGTAGTATAATTTTTTCTCCAATTCACTCAACATTAGTATTATAGTCAAATTAATATTACATATAGCTAACATGTATACGCATTTGTGCTAATACATCTTGTAATTAGTAGAGCAAGAATTTAGACTTATCCTTTCTTATAACCAAAAGCAATCATTTAACAATTTTTCTGTGTTAAATCCCCATTAATCTTACACTTTAAAAAAGTCAATTATATTTTCTTAATTCTTAAATTGTATTTGACATACAATAATCACATATATTCATAGCATAGTTTGATGTTTTGATGCATGTAAAAATTGTGCAAATATCCAATCAGATTATTTAGCATATTCATCACCTCTTACATTTATTATTTCTGTGTTGAGAATATTCAATATCCTCTATTCTAGCTATTTTGAAATATGTCATATACCATGCTTAATAATATTGTACAAAAATATGTAACATCATATTTTTTTCAGGTACCTTTTTAAAGAACAGTTTTAGGTTCACAGAGAGAGTTCTCAAATACTCTGCAACCAGTTTCTCCTATTTTTAACATTTGACATTAGTATGGTACATTTGTTGCAATTAATGAACCAATACTAATACATCATTATTGACTGAAGTCTATATTTATTCAGGTTTCCTTAGTTTTTAACTAATGTCCCTTTACTGTCTAAGGAGACTGTCAAGATTCTCCTATTATCTCCTTAGGCTTCTCTTGGCTGTGACAATTTTTCAGACTTTTCTTGTTTTTGATCAATTTGAAGGTTTTGAGGAGTACTAGTCAGGTATATTGTAGAATGCAAGGATCTCTTTATTGGGATTTGTCTAATTTTTTTATGATTAAACTGGGATTATGAGTTTGGGCAGAAACACTACAGATGTAAAGTGTCATTTTAACCACTTTACATGAAGAGTGCTTATTATCAACATGACTTATTACTGTTAATGTTAACCTTGATCACCTTGAAAACCTGGCAGTGTTTGTCAGGTTTCTCTACTATAAAATACTATTTTTTCCCCTCTTTTTTATACTGTGTTCTTTGTAAAGAACTCACTCTGAATATTCAACACTTAAGGAGTGGGGAATTAAGCTTCACCTTTTGAGAGGAAAATATCGACATCAATTTGAATTAATCTGCATGAGAGAATTATCTTCTCTATGTTTAAATAATTTAATCATGTTAGTATGAACTCATTGATATTTATTTTAGACTTTGAGTTATAATCCAATACTAGTCTACTTATTTAGCTGCACAAATTATTCCATCTTTTGCCATTGGTAACTCAATCTTTTATTTGGCTCCTGTGTCTTATTTTGTTTATTTATTTATTTATTTTAAAGATTGGGGTACAATTCAGGATTAGGTAGATAAGTGGTCATTGTACAGGTAAAGTTTGGACCTCCCTTTGGTCCCCACTTTGCCTGACTTGATATCAGGTATCCTTACTGTGTTATGTGCCCTTCTCCTTCCCTGACGGCAACCTGCTACTGCCAAACTCTTTCTTATGGGTCTGCTTATAAGTGAGAACATGTGGTACACTCAGTTCTTTGTTTCTGTGATAGATCTTTAAGTATGATAGACTATATATCCATCCAAGTTGCTGCAGAAGTCCATAATTTTGTCCTTCTTTATGGCTGAGTAATATTTCATCATGTATATATATCACATTTTTAAATCTAGTTCACTTTTGATGGGCAGCACAGTTGGTTCCATGTTTTTGCTATTGTGAATAATGCTGCAATAAACATATGTATGCAAGTATCCTTTTTATAGAATGATTTGAGTTTCTCTGGGTATATTCCCAGAAGGAGGATTGTTGGGTTGTACGGAATGTCAATTTTTAAATATTTTGGGAATTTCCACACTGTTTTCGACAGAGGTTATATTAGTTTACACTCCCAGCAGCAGCATAGAAGTGTTCCCTTTTCCCTGCATCCTCTCCAGTTTCTGCTGTTTTATAAATTACTAATGATGGCTATCTTGACTGGAGCTAGGTGGTGTTTCCGTGTGGTTATAATGTTCAATTCTTTGATTTTTAGTGAGGCTGAGAATTTTTTCATGTATCTATTCACTGATTGTTTTTCTTCTCTAGATAAGTGTTTATTCATATCTTTTGCTCACTTTTTAGTAGCGCTATTTTTTGTTTTGTTTTGTTTTGTTTTTGGCATTTTTGAGTTCCTTGTAAATACTGGATGTAATGCCTTTTGTCTAAGATATACAGTTGGTAAACATTATTTCCCATTCTCTGGATTGTCTCTCTTCTCGCTTGATGGTTTACTTTGTTTTGCAGAAGCTTTTCAGTTTGATGAGGTCCCATTTGTCTATCTTACTATGGCATGGGCATCTGGGGTTTTGATCAGGAATTGGTTACCTATTCCAATTTCCATAAGAGTGTCTTCTACATTTCCTAAGGTTCTTATAGTTTTATGTTTTATCTTTAGGTCTTTGATCCATTGATTGTTTTTTGTATATGGTGATTAATGGAGTCCTGTTTCAATCTTCTCTATGTATTCATACAATTTTCCCAGCACCATTTACTGAATAAGTTCTCCTCTCCCCAGTGGTTGTCGGTGGAGACTTTGCTTCCGGAATCTCTCTTCTGTTCCATTGGTCTATATGCCTGTCCTTGTACCAATATCAGGCTGTTTTGGTTATTGTAGCCTTACAGTGAAGTTTAAAGTCTGGAAGTATGATACCTCCTGCTTTGTTTCTTTTGCTAAGAATTGTTTTGGCTATTCATGGTCTTTTATGTTTCCATATGAATTTCTGTATTGTCATTTCCAGGTCTGAGAAGAACGATGTTGGTAATTTAATGAGTATTGCATTGAATGTGCAGATTGCCTTTGGCAGTTTGGACATCTCAACAATGTTGATTCTTCCAACCCATGAGCATGGAATATTTTTCCATTTGTTTGTGTCTCCTTTGATTCCTTTGAGCAGCGTTTTGTAGTTTTCATTGTAAAGAATTTTCACTTCTCTGGTTAGAAAGATGCCAAGGTATTTCTTTTTTTTTTTTTTTGAGGGAGCTATTGTGAATGGATTGTGCTTTTTATTTGGTTCGGTGCCGATTTGTAGTTGTTGCAACTGTCTTTTGTATGTTTATTTCTAAGAGTGCAACTGTCTTTTGCACATTTATTTTGTACCCTGAGACTTTACCAAAGTCTCAGGCTTTTGACAGATTCTCTTGGTTTTTCAAGATATAGGATCATATTGTCAGCAAAGAGGGACATTTTATCATCCTCTTTTCATATTTGGATACCCTTGAGTACCTTCTCTTATCTGATTGCTTTACGTAGGACTTCCAACACTATGTTGAACAGGAGGGGTGAGAATGGGCATCCTTGTCTTGTTCCAGTTTCCAGGGGAAATGCTCTCAATTTCTAACTGTTTTGCAATATGTTGACTATGGGTTTATCATAGATGGCTCTTACTATTTTAAGGTATGTTTGCTCTGTGCCTAGGTGTTCAAAGATTTTTATCAAAAATGGATTCTGGATTTTATCAAAAGCTTCTTCTGTGACTAATGATATAATTACATGTATTTTTTTTATATCTGTTGATGTATTTGATTACACTTATGGTCTTTTAATGTTGAAGCAGCCCTGAATCCCAGGGATGAAGCCTACTTGGTCATGGTGGATGGTTTTTGAGATGTGCTACTGGATATGATTTGCTACACTCTTATTGAGAACTTTTGTATCTATGTTTATCAGGGATATTGGCCTATAGTTCTCATTCATTGTTGGATCTTTAACAGGTTTGAATATCAATGCGGTGTTAGGTACACAAAATGAATTGGGGAGCATTCAACCTTTCTCAATTGCTTGGAATATTTTCAATAGGATCGGTATCAGCTTCTCTGTTTGTATGTTTTGTAGAATTCCATTGGAAAGCCATCTGGTCCAGGGCATTTTTTTACAGATAGTTTTCTTATGATGGTGTCAATTTTCTAGGTTGATATTAGTGTATTTAGGGTCTCAATTTCTACTTGTTTCAACCTTGAGAGGTTGTGTGATATCAGAAAGTCCTCCATTTCATTTAGGTTTTTGACTCTGTTTCCATACAGATGTGTATCGTAATCTCCGATAATCTTTTGTATTACTTCAGAGTCAGCTGTAACTTGATCTTTTGCATTTTTTATTGTGTCAATTTGGGCATTTTCTCTCTTGTTTTGGTCAGTCTGGCTAGGGGTCCATCAATCTTGTTTATCCTTTCAAAGAACCAGCTTTTTGTTTCCTTGATTTTTTTCTGTAGTATTTTTATCCTCTATGTCCTGTATTTGGACTTTTACTTTGGGAATCTGGATTCTTCTGCTGAAGATAGAGTTTTGGTGGTCTTATTTTTCCAGCTCCTTTAGGTGATTTGTTAGGCTATTAACTGTGTTCTTTTCATTTTTTTCATGTGTGTTCCTAGAGATATGAATTCCCTCTTAACACTACTTTCTTGGCATTCAAGAAGTTATGGTAAGATGTTTTGGTTTATTTCCAGGAGTCTTTAAATTTCTGTTTTGATTTTTGTGATAACCCAGGAGTTGTTCAGCATCATGCTGATTAGTGTCCATGTCTTCGTGGCTTTTGGTGGAATTTTGTTGGTGTTGATATTTATTTTTAATCCACTGTGGGCTGAGACGGTACATGGCATTACTTAGATCTTATGAAATTTGTTTATGCTTGGTTTATGGCTGAGTATGTGGTTGATCTTGGAGTACATTCCTTGAGATGATGAGCATAATGTATATTTCGTGGTTGTTGGTTGGAGTGTTCTGTAGGTATCTGTTAAGCTAATTTGGCCAGACATCAAGTTGAGGTTCTAGATCTCCTTGTTGATTTTTTGCCTCAATGATCTATCTAGGGTTGTTAGTGAGGTATTTAAGTCCCCAGCTGTGATAGTACTAGAGTCAATATCTTTTTGTAGTTTACTTAGTAACTGTTTTGTAAAAGTTGGTGCTCCTGCATTAGGTGCATATATGTTTAGAGTGGATATTTCTTATTGATGGATCAAAACTTTTACCATTATGTAGTATCCTTCTGTATCCTTTTAAATTTTTGATATTTTGAAAGATATTTTGCCTGATATTAAGATCATGATTCCTGCCTTCTACTGTCTCCTGTTCACCTGAAAATTTGTTTTCCATTCTCTAACTTTGAGTATGTGCAAGTCCTTTGTGTTGATATGTCTTTCCTGGTGGCAGCAAATAATTGGATTGTGTTTATTTATCCAATTTTCCATTCCATGCCTTTTCAGTGGTGTATTTAGTCCATTCACATAAGCTTCCTTTACATGTTTTAGACAGTTTGTGTTAGTTTCATATTTCAGTCTTCAATTTCTGAGATTTTTTCTTCTGCTTGGTTAATTCTATTATTGAGATGTGAGAGATTTTCCCTGTCATGAGACTCTTATAAAGTTCTTTGTTGTTGTTGCTATTTGTTTGTTGGTTTCCTTTTGGGTTTTTTTTTTTTTTTTTTGGTATATGTGTGTGTTTTCAATTTTGCAGTCACAATACTTGCTATGTTGATTTTTTGTTTTACTGCATTCTTGGGAAGAACATGGTCCTTCTTTTTTTTTTTTTTTTCCTTTCTTCTGTGCCTAATGCCTCTTAAGTATCTCTTGTAGAGCTGGACTGGAGGCAGCATAAACTCTTAGAGTTAATAGTCTAGGAAGGATTTTATTTTATTTATTTATTTTTTCTGGGAAGGATTTTAATTCTCCATCATTGATGAAGGTTAGCTTAGCTGAGTAGAAAATTCTTGGTTGGAATTGTTAATACTTGAAAACTTTGAAGACTAGGCTACAGTCTCTTCTAGCCTGAGGTATTTCTGTAGGTAAGTCTGCTGCTGTTCTAATTGGACTTTCCTGGTAAGTAGTCTGAACTTTCTCCCTCTCTCCCTTTAGGATTTTTCTTTTATGCCTACTCTGTGTAAGAGAATTGCTATGTGTCTAGGAATTGGTCTTCTGATTTGATGCCTTGCAGGGGTTCTCTGAATTGCTTGTGTTTGGATGGCTACGTCTCTGATGAGTGTCAACCCATGTATTTTCTTCCAGTGGAACTCAGCTCCTGATTTTCTCCCCACTTTCTCCATGGTCTCTGCTGCTGGTGTCTGGCCTATTGCTGCAGCTGGTGGTATGGGCCAGGTGCCAGTTTCCAAGAGGCAGCTGATCTTTGCTGTCTTTTCCCAAGAGATGCCCTGAGAATGACAGCTCCTGTGTCTTACAACATACCCTTCTTATTGTGGTGTCCCTATTTATTTATTTATTTATTTATTTATTGTTAATTAAATAGTTAACAGGTTTATGTCCTATTTTCTACTATAGGTTGTGCAAACTATTCTTATATACTTTCTGCCACAAGTCTAAACTTATCTATGTTTCTTTTCTAATGGAGAATGCTATTATTAGAAACCAAAATTTGTGCAGTGGGTATGCTTGTTGCTACTAGAATATCATTGCCTCTGTGGCTTGCGAATATTCTAACTTGTGTATTCAGTATGCATATATCTATAAATATTTCTCTGTAACCAACACTGTCTATATTAAGCTAAATATGATTCTACACTGAAATCTCCAGCTCTAATACATATAAATCTTTCTAGCCTCCTTCTTTTACTTATTTTTAAATTTCCACTCCAACAGTGAGAAACCTGGATACATTTTCTGCCATCCATCCACCTAATTTTTCCTTTCCAGGATACATACATAAGAGTATTAGAATTTTAAACTTGAAACCCTACTACAAACAGTATTATAGCTAGTGTATAGTACTTATGCAAATTTTTGCCTTTGGGTTTAAAGACTTTACTTATTTTCAATGTGCTTAAGTCAGCACCTTTTACCCACCTACTACAATTTATTTACATTCTTTTGTCACTGTCTGTATTATTTATTAGAAACCTCTGACATCCTAAATTATTTTTTAAGTTGTATATATTAAGGCTAAATCTTTGTGTTGTAAATTTATGTGGGTTTTGACAAATTTATAGTCTTATGTGTCCACCATTTTGGTATCATATAACACAGTTTTACTGCTCTAAAAGATCCCTTGTGCTTTCCCTATACATCCTTCCCCTCCTGCTCCTTCTCCTGTCAATAACTGATATGTTATTCTCTCCGTAGTCTTGCCTTTTCTGAGTCATGTAACTGGAATCACACAGTGTGATTCAGGTTGCTATAGGCTGCAAGGTAGCCTTTTCAAACTACCTTTTTTCACTTGGCAGCAAACATTTAAAGTTCATCTATATCATTTTGTGGACTGGTAGTTCACTATGACAATCTTTGTCTTTAATAAGCTTTTGAACCATCCACATTTAAAGTTATTATTAACTCCAAATGGATCAGAGACCTAAATGTTAAACCTCTAACCATAAGAACCTTAGAAAATGAAGGACATACCCTTATGGAAATTGGAACTGGCACCCAACTCCTGAACAAGACCCAAAACCCACAAGCTATAAGAGATAAGATAGACAAGTGGGACCTCATTAAACTGACTAGCTTCTGCAAAGCCAAAGAAACCATCAAAAGAGCAAGGAGACAGCCTAGAGACTGGGAAAAAGTATTTGCCAACTCCAGGTCTGACAAAGGCTTAACATCTTGGATCTACAAGGAACTCAAACATGGAAAAGAAAAAACCAAACAACCCCATTATAAAATGGCAAAAGACATGAACAGACACTTCTCAAAGGAAGACATCCAGCAGCCAACAGACACATGAAGAAATGTTCAACCTCACTAATCATCAGGGAGACGCAAATCAAAACCACACTGAGATATCACTTAACTCCAGTCAGAATGGCAATTATCAATAACTCAAAAAATAACAGTTGCTGGAGAGGGTGTGGCAAAAAGGGAACACTTCTACACTGTTGGTGGGAGTGTAAACTAGTGCAACCTCTGTGGAAAGCAG
>CAUYQG010126144.1:0-28209 GCA_963574415.1 Tarsius wallacei | reverse complement strand
TTTATTAATTTACAAAAAAAAATTTTTTTTTTTTAAGTAGGCTCTTCAATAGTTATTATTGTATATGGATTTAGGGAGAGTTTTCAAATTACATAAAAAGTTGCATATATATAAATGTATTTCTCACTGTTAATAAAACATTAGTCTTTTTCCCCCTTGAGGATCATCATCCTGCAGTGTTATGTATGTAGTTTGAGCGTGTGTGTGTGCATGTGTGTTAGGGGAATAGCAAACAGTCTTGGATCTACTCCTTTCACTTGACTGCTACTCTTCTGAGTCTTGTCTTTCTACCCACTACTCTTCACTCTTCCACTGAACATGGATCTCTTCATTAAGAGTTAAATCCAGCAACAATTGGTCTGCAACTTCTTTAAGACAATATCATGCATGTCTCAAGGACAATGATGGAGAGGTTTAGTGGAGGCGGTGGTGGAGGTAATAAACAATACAGCAAGGGCCACTTCTTTTCTCTGTGCTCTTTCTCACTTCTTTTCAGGACTTTGCTGTGCCAAGTTGTACAAAAATTCTATTAGAAGAAGACATTTAAGATTTTCTTCAAAGTATTACCTTTCTTATGCCTAAACAGAAATATATCCAAGAGGTTAAACTATTGTCAGATAGCTACTTTGTGGACTATCATCATTCCCTTGTAACATTTTCTAACCTTATTTCTTTATCCTCAGATTTATCTTCTCTTCTAATTTCCTCGGGGTGAATCTCTGCTCATCTTTTGGGATCTGTCTACATAGGGCCAAACCTGGTCTCAGAATCTGTCTCTTCTACCCGATGATACATTTCATTAAGTCTGAGTGATGCAGTCTAGAAATGTGCCTTAGGGGCTTTAGGAGGACAGTCTCAGATGACCCTTGAAAGGAATCCAGCTCTGAGAGACAGTCTAGGGTGGACTTGAGCCCTCAGAGTTCTTTCCCTTTCAAATCTCTCCACTACGATGAACCAGACAAGTCTTTAGATGTTTTGTTGCTCTCTCTCTCTTTCTCTCTCTCTCTCTCTCTCTCTCTCTCACACACACACACCACTACAACACAAACTTTCTGAGGATAACATAAATTCTCAGAGATAGTATAGTTCAGTATAAACCCTACAAGATTTAAAAAAATCCCACTATGTTATAATTTGTTAGGCAGCTTCTCTTACAATAAAATATTTCACATTATGCAGAGTATAATGAACTCAACTTCATTCATTCCTCTCTATTCTCTCCAAATTGTGCATCTTAAGTCCCCTTAAAGATGAATATATATATATATATATATATATATATATATATATATGAAGGGGACACCAAAAAAGTCAGAATTTATTTACAAAAAGTTGTGTATGGATTCTGACTTGTCTAAACTTCAGTCATCTTCAAGGTACTCTCCATTTGATGCAATACACCTATCGAGAGGCTTTTTGCACTGCTCAAAATGTTTGAACTCTTCAGTTTTCATGCCTTTTACACTTCTATCATTTGATTTTCATCTCTTCCACATCAGCAAAATGTTTCCCCTTGAGGACTTTTTTCATCCTGGGAAACAAAAAAAAAAGGTCACTAGGGGTGAGATTGGATGAATAGGTAGGGTAGGGCACAGGAGTCATGCTGTTTTTGGTCAAAAACTGCTGAACACTCAGTGTGCTGTGAGAAGGTACACTCATAAATCACCCATCATGAATTGGGCAAATACGTTGAATGAATTTTTGAAAAAAAATTCACTGAAGCTGAATGCAGCCTCTGTCAACAATGCACTGATGCTGATGGGTTACCCAGTGGGGGAAGATGTGCTACAAGAGACCTGCCCTCCAAAAAATAATTCAGGTTTTTTTTGGGTTCCCCTAGTAAATCTCTTCTTTTTTTAACTTTTTTAAATTTTATTTTAAAGATGTAGGGTACAATTCAGGGTTAGGTATACAATGTTCATTATGCAGATACCCTTATTGACAAGGTGTTTCCCCCCTTCCCCAGGCAGACTCCCACTACTGCCAATCCTGCTTCCCTGCCCCACTCCCGGCAGTTTCCCACTACTGACAATCCTTTTCTTATAGTATTACAATAATTTTTCAAAATCCACTTATGAGTGAGCACATGCGATACTCAGTTCTTTGTTTCTGCGAAAGATCACTCAGTATTATAGACTCTAAGTTCATTCAGGTTGCTGTAAAGTTCATAATTTTGTTCTTCTTTATGGCTGCGTAATATTCCATCATGTATATGTACCACATTTTTTTATCCAGTCCTCTTTTGATGTTCTTGCAACTGTGAACAATGCTGTGACAAACATACATGTGCATGTATCTTTTTTACAGAGTGCTTTGAGTTCTTCTGGGTATATTCCCAGTAGGGGGATTGTGGGGTCTTATGGAAGGTCAATTTTTAGATATTTTAGGAATCACCACACTGTTTTTCACAGAGGCTGTACTAGTTTACACTCACACCAACAGTGTAGAAGTGTTCCCTTTTGGCCACATACTCTCCAGCATCTGTTGTTTTTTGAGTTATTGAGGATAGTTATCCTGACTGGAGTTAGGTGGTATCTCAGTGTGGTTTGTGGTTTTAATTTGCATTTCTTTGATGACTAGTGAGGCTGAGCATTTGTCTCTGTTGGCTGCTTATATGTCTTTCTTTGAGAACTGTCTATTCATATCTTTTGCCCACTTTGTAATGGGACTGCTTGTTTCTTTTTTTCTTTTCAGCATGTTTGGGTTCCTTTTAGATCCTAGATGTTAGGCCTTTGTCAGACATACAGTTGGCAGATATTTTTTCCCAGAATGTGGACTGTCTCTCTATTCTCTTGATTTTTTTTTTTTTTTTTTTTGGCTTTGCAGAAACTTGTCAGTTAGATGAGGTCCCATTTGTCTATCTTATCTACTATGGCATGGGCACTTGAAGTTTTGTTCAGGAATTTGTTGCCATTATAATTTCTGTAAGGGTGTCTCCTGCATTTTCTAAGGTTCTTATGGTTTGAGGTTTTACATCTAGGTCTTTGATCTATTTAGAGTTGATTTTTGTGTATGGTGATAGGTAGGGATCTTATTTTAATCTTCTGCATGTGGTCAGCCAGATTTCCCAGCACCATTTACTGAATAGGTTCTCCTCTCCTCAGTCGTTGGCAATGGAGGATTTGTCGAAGAGGAGTTGGTTGAGAAAATGAGGTTTTGCTTCTGGAATCTCTATCCTATTCCATTGATCTGTAGGCCTGTTCTTGTACCAATACCAGGCTGTCTTGATTATTGTAGCTGTATAACAGAGTTAAGTCTGGGAATATGATACATCCTGGTTTTGTTTTGTTTTTTGTTTTTTTTTCTGAGGATTATTTTGGCAATTCGTGGTCATTTATGTTTCCATATGAATTCCTGTATTGTCATTTCCAGTTCTGAGAACGATGCTGCTGGTAATTTAATGGGCATTTCATTAAATCTGTAGATTGCCTTGGGTAGGATGGACACCTCAACAATATTGGTTTTTCCAATCCATCAGCATGGAATATTTTTCCATTTGTTTGTATCATCTTTGATTTCTTTGAGCAATGTTTTCTAGTTTTCTTTTTTGTTTTTTTTTTTTTGAGTTGGACTCTTACTCTGTCACCCAGACTGGAGTGCAGTGGCATGCTCCCTACCACCACAGCCTCAACCCACTGGGTTCCGACGATTCTTTCATCTCAGCCTTCCAAGTAGCCAGAATTACAGTCACGCGCTACCACGCCCAGCTGATTTTTTTTTAAATTTATTGTAGAGATGAGGTCTCAGCAAGTTGCCCAGGCAGGTCTTGAACCCGCAGGCTCAGGCAATCGACTCACCTCAGCTTCCCAAAGTGCTGGGATTACAGGCTGAGCCACCAAGCCCGACCTGTAATTTTCATTGTAAAGGTCTTTTACGTCTCTGGTTAGGGAGATGCCAAGGTATTTGATTTTTTTTCTGACTTTTGTGAATGGGATTGTGCTTTTTATTTGGGTTTCTGTTTGTTTATTATTGGTGTATAGAAATGTGACTGTCTTTTGCACGTTTATTTTATACCCTGAGTCTTTGCCAAGGTCCTTTATCAGTGCAAGGAGATTTTTGACAGATTCTCTTGGGTTTTCAAAGTATAGAATCATGTTGTCTGCAAAGAGAGATAACTCGACTTCCTCTTTTCCTATCTGGGTACCCCTGATCATCTTCTCTTGTCTGATTGCTCTAATTAGGACTTCCAAATCTGTGTTGAAAAGGAGAGGTGAGAGTAGGCATCCTTGTCTTGTTCCAGTTTTCAGGGGAAATGGTTCCAACTTCTGTCTGTTTAGTAGTATGCTGGCTGTGGGTTTTCCAGAGATGGTTCTTACTATTTTGAGGTATGTTCCATCTACCTAGATGTTCAAGGGTTTATAACAAGAAGGGGTGCTGGATTTTATGAAAAGCTTTTTCCGCATCTAATGATATAATCATGTGGCTTTTATTTTTATATCTGTTTATGTATTTAATTACATTTATAGTTTTAATGAGTGTTGAACCAGCCCTGCATCCTGGGGATGAAGCCTACTTGGTTGTGGTGGATAATTTTTGAGATATGTTGTTGAATCCAATTTGCAAGGATCTTGTTAAGAATTTTAGCATCTATGTTTATCAGGGATATTTTCTCTTTCTTTGTTGGATCTTTACCTAGTTTGGGTATTGATGTGATGCTAGCTTTGTAAAATGATTTGGAGAGAGTTCCATCTTTCTTGATTGCCTGGAATGCTTTCAGTAGGATTGGCATCAGTTACTCCTTGTATGTTTTGTAGAATTCTGCTGGAAAGCCATCTTGACTAGGGGTGGTGTTTTTTTTTTGTTTGTTTGTTTGTTTTTGTAGGTAGTTTTCTTATGACATAGTCAATTTCCTGGATTGTTATTGGTCCATTTAGGGTCTCGATTTCTTCTTGTTTCAACATGGGGAGGTTGTGTGATGTTACAAAATCCTCCATTTCCATTAGGTTTTCAAGTTTGTTTCCATATAAGTGTAAGTAGTAGTCTTTGATAATCCTTTGTATTTCCGGGGTCAGTTGTGACTTGATCTTTTGCATTTCTGATTGTGTTTATGTGGGCCTTTTCTCTCTTTTTCTGGTCAGTCCAGCTAGGGGATCATCAGTGTTGTTTATTCTTTTGGAGAACCAACTTTTTGTTTCATTGATTTTTTTGTATTATCTTTTTGTCTTCTATGCTCAGAATTTAAGCTTTTATTTTGGTGATCTGGATTCTTCTGCTGAAGTTAGGGTTTTGGTGGTCTTATTTTTCTAGCTCCCCTAGGTGATTTGTTAGGCTGTTCACTTGTGATCTTGCAATTTTCTTCATGTGTGTTTGTGGAGATAAGAATTTCCCTCTTAGTACTGATTTCATGGCATCCCAGAGGTTTTGGTAAGATGTTTCTTCATTTTCATTTGTTTCCAGGTATCTTTTAATCTCTGTTTTGATTTACATATTGACCCAGGAGTTGCTTAGCATCATGTTGTTTAGTGTCCATGTCTTTGTGTGTTTTGGGGGAACTTTGTTGATGTCGATATTTATTTTTATTCCACTGTGGCCTGAGAAGGTGCATGGCAGTATTTCAATCTTATGAAATTTGTTTATGCTTGATTTATGGCTAAGGATATGGTCGATCTTAGAGTATGTTTCGTTTGGTGATGAGTGGAATGTATATCCCGTGGTTGTTGGGTGGAGTGTTTTGTAGGTATCAATTAAGCCCATTTGGTCAAGTGTCACGTTGAGATTCTGGATCTTCTTGTTGGTTTTTTGTCTTGATGACATGTCTGGGTTGTGAGTGGGGTATTTAAGTCTCCAGCTATGATAGTGTTACAGTCAATATCTTTTTTAAGTTTACCTAGAAGCTGCATGATGAAAGTCGTTGCTCCTATGTTAGGTGTATATGTGTTTAGGATGGATATTTCTTGTTGATGGATTAAACCTTTTATTATTATGTAGTGACCTTCCATATCTTTTTAAATTTTTGATAGCTTAAATGGTATTTTGTCTGATATTAAGATGGTGACTCCTGCTTTTTAATGTACTGTTTGCCTGAAATTTTTTTCTCATCCTCTTACTTTGAGTCTGTGAGTGTCCTTTCTGCTGAAATGAATCTCTTGGAGACAATATATTGTTGCCTCATGACATTTTATCCATTTTGCCATTCTATGTCTTTTCATTGGCTCATTTAGTCCATTCACATTGAGGCTAATTATTGAACTCTGAGAGTTTATTCCTATCATGAGTTTCTTATAGAGTCTGTTGTTGTTGTTGCTGTTTGTTGTCTTTCTTTTGATCCCTGGGTTGATTCATGTGTGTTTTCAATCTTTTTCCTGCATTCTTGTGAAGGGGGTTGTTGTTCATTTTTTCCTTTCTTCTGTGTTTAATACTTTCTTAAGTGCTTATTGTAGAGCTGGTCTGGGGGCTGCATAAGCTCTTAGGGATTGAATGTCTGGGAAAGATTTTAATTCTCTATCACTGATGAAGCTTAGCTTAGCTGGGTAGGTAATTCTTGGTTGGAATTGTTTAATCTTTGAGGGCTCCAAGCTCTCCTAGCCTGAATTGTTTCTGTAGATAAGTCTGCTGCTATTCTAACTGGTCTTCCTCGGTAGGTTGCCTTCAGGTTTTTTAATTTTATACCTGCTTTGTGTATGCAAATTACTATGTGTCTAGGAGTTGGTCTTCTCATTTGTTGTCTCACAAGGGTTCTTTGAATCTCTTGTGTTTGAATGGTTGCACCACTGATGAGAAGAGGGAAGTTTTTTTAGATAATTTCCTGGAATGTTTGTTCCAGAGTGGTCTGTCTTTCTGCCTCAGGAAGTCTAATTACTCTTAGGTTTGGCCTCTTAAAATAATAGCTCATGTCTTGAAGGTTTTGTTCTCTTTTTAAGCTTATTTTCTATGTTTTTGACAGTTAGGGTTGGTTCTATATTTTGGTCCTCATGCTCTGAGATTATTTCTTCTGCTTGGCGAATTCTGCTTTCCATGCTTGCCAGTTTGTTATTTATTTCATTCACTGTATTCTTTACTGCTGTTATCTCAGTTATCAACTCCTTCATTCTTTCCTCTTGTCTCTTCTCAATTCTACTTATTCTCTCTATTAATGTCATGATATCTGGGTTTGTGGTTGGAGACCAGTCCTTCTGGGGGCTCTTCATTGTTTGTGTTCCAAAGTCTATTCTCATTGTCTGACCTCCCAGGGTCTGTGCAAGATCCATATTCTTCTTTTGGTTTTTCATTTGTGTAGATCCTCCCCTCCCCACCTTTTTTAACCTCTTCTTTAATTCTGTTGTTAGGGATAGGGGGTAGTTTTTACTTCTGTTTGATCAATCTCCTAGACTTCCTTATGTGGATCCTCTGGCTTTGTTCAATTCTGCAGCTGGACTGTGCATTGGGGGCTGTACTTCTTTCAGTTTTGAGATTTAATTGGGGGGTAGTTGTGATTCAGAATCTATCTGCAGATCCCAGTATCCACTGACAGGTGTGTGGGCCCCCTGGAACCCCTTCCCACTTACTAACAATCTGTCCATGCAGTAGGGGTATAGGTTTGCTCCCTGAAAGCAAAATGAGGTAAGGAAAAGGGAAAGAATGGAAAAAGGAAGGAAGGGGGTCAAAAGGAAGGTGGAGAGAGAGAAGAGTAACAGGTAAAACAGATATACTAACTAACAAATAAAAAGAGACACAAAGACAGAAAGGATTTTAAAAAACTAAAACAGACAATCATACAAACACACAAACTGACAAAAACACCCCTGCTGATGTACTCTCTCTCAAAAATATTCATACAGAAACAGAAAGTCTAAAAACACAATAAAATAACAGAAACAAAGCAAATACGAAAAAGGAATTGAAAACAGAAGAAAGAGAGAAAAAACTAAAACAACAAACAAACAAACAACAGTGAGCAAAACAAATAGAAAAACAAAACTGGCTCTGAGGTCGATTGTTTAAGTCCAACTTCCTTTCATCTCTGGTCTCCAGCCCCTCCCCTCTGCTGTCAGTGCAAGCTGATAGCATTGCTCACAGTGTGGGACAGATGCCCCAGGCCTACTTCAGGAGGTGGGTGGACCAGATCTGGACTCACCCAGCTCTCTGCCTGTCAAGTCTGCCACTCAGATCTGAGGTGTCTGTGCCTGATCCAGCGTGTGTGGGTGGCTGGGGGGCAGGGGGAGTCTCTCTCTGAGTTTGATGAGATTACCTCCAGGTCCCAATTTGGAGGCTGGGTGGAGCTGGGCGGGCAATGCAGATCTCTGCCTAGTCTCAGGGACAGAGAAAATGGCTCTAGTTGGCATTACTCCATTGGTGGTGGAGCTCCTCTCTCCAATTCTCCGTGATCTTCTCTCTCCACCAATCAGATCCGGAGGTTCCAGCCTCTTTGCCATCACAGGTGATGGTGTGGGCCAGACACCAGTAAGTCTCTTAAAGAAAACATTCTGTCAGGCCAGGCTTGGTGGGTCAGCCTGTAATCCCAGCACTTTGGGAGGCTGAGGCGAGTGGATTGCCTAAGCCCACGGGTTCAAGACCCACCTGGGCAACTTGATGAGACCCCTGTCTCTACAGTAAATCAAAAATTGGCTGGGCGTTTTAGCACGCACCTGTAATTCTGGCTACTCCAAAGGTTGAGGTGGAAGGATTGCTGGAGCCCAGCAGTTTGAGGCTGCAGTGGCTGAGAGCATGCCACTGCACTCCAGTCTGGGCCACGGAATGAAAAGAAACAGCACAACTTTGGTTGTAAAATAGGAGAGAGATCACAGACACACACACACACACACACACACACACACACACACACACACATACACACAAACTAAACAAGAAATAATGAGAGTAGTGTTCAGGGGGTAGAGTGGAAAGGAGTTGAAAGGAGTTGGTGTGAGAGAGATCTGAGGGTTAGAAGTGACAATATCGATAACTTTCTGATGTGTGAGTGAGGAAAAGAGAGGACTGGACAATGACTGGCTAGGGTTTCTGCTCTGGGTGCTTAATTGATGGGGAGAAATTTTATTGGTATGGGGAACACCTGCAGAAGGACAAGTCCAGGGGGAGCATGTGGAGGCCATAGGTGCTGGGTATAATTTTTGGTATCTGGATGTGCAGGTGTTTGAGGAATGTTTAATTGGAGATGATTGTTGAATCTTTGCCAGTTCAAATCTGAAGCTTGGGATAAAAGTGCTGGAGGTTTGGGTTTATGAACAAAAAAAAATGGCAGTGGAAGCTGAAGAAAGAAAACATGTGAGGCAAGACACATGGAAAGAGGGGAGTGTTGTAAACAACATTTAAAGAGCAGGCAGGAGCCTTCCAACAGATGAAAAGGAGCATTAGAGGGAGGAGGAGAGCCAAGAGCTACAGGGCAATTGCTGCCTTCTCTCCAGGCTTGAATGTTTAGCTGTAATTGACCGGTTTCTTCACCTGGAGCCTAATGTCAGTCATCTTGCAAATTTGGGCTGAAGCATAACATTACCAGGTGCCATCAGCTTTGGTCATTTGTGTCTAGGATCTGGCCTGTTGCTTGGTCTGTCACTTAGGTTCTTGCAGATGTCCTACTTTGCCAGGATATTTGGCCAATATGTGACTTTTAAAAATGATACAACCCCTGTGGAATTCTATTACTTGTTTGGAAAATGTCAGATGAAGTAGATCAGTAATTTCAAAACTCCTTTTCTTTTAAGCTATAGAATATTTTTTTCCCCAAATGTACCATTTTGTGGAGCTTCAATTTATTAAAAAGAAACAAGTTGTGGTTGAAGTAGGTTCAAGTGTAACCAGAACTTCTACTTTGAAATATACTGCTAACTATCTCAACAAGTGTTTTTAGAATTAAGCATAATTCTAAAGTCTTTGTTTAAATAGATTCAAGGTCCTAATAGCTCACTTAAATACCAAAGTGTGGTTTGGCCATCACTACTTCTGAACTTTGATGGTGGTGGTGATGATGATTTTTTTTGTGCTAGACACATTTCTCCCTATTGTTTAACTTTTCATTATTGGCGAAGCTTGGATTTTGTTTCTTTGCTTCCTTTTGACTGCTTAAGAATAATGAACTATTTCTGAGCTCCAGGGTATAAACCATGACTGCTGTAAGTCAGACGTGATGGTCTCACTTCTTTTGCCAGTGATTTGGTTAGGAATGGATAGAGCATGTAACTCACACTTGGCCCATAGAACTGAGGGTAATTCTGCTGAGGAGTTCCTGGAAAAGGTTTTTTTCATTACTAAAAGTTGCTGTATGGAGGAAACACTCCCATTATTAGCTGGCTGTTGTTATCTACCTGTGATATCTGAAATGCTCAAGCCATCTTATGACCATAAGGGAAGACATTGCATTCTGAGAATGGCATAAAAGAGAGAAGGAAATAACCTGGAGGCTTGAAATATTATGTAGCTGAAATAACTGACCCAAAGCTATCCTATCCTTGGGCTCCTAGTTGTGGGATATAATAAAATTCTTTATTGTTTAGATATCTGTTAGTTGAATCCTCCATTACTTGCAGCTAAAATGATCATAACTGATTCAACTCCCCTTCTGGTACAAAGGCTATGATCCTGCTGGAAACCCATTCTTTTTTTTTTATACATTCAATAAACATTAATTGAACATGTATGTGCCAAGCATTACCCAGGTGCTGAGAACACAGTAGAGAAGAGCATAGATACAGGGAAGATATCATGAAATGTAGTAAAAACAGAGAAATACCATGTGGCCAGAGCACAGTGAGTAAAGGGCAGAGTGTTGTAATACTCAGAGAGATTGGCACGAGCCAGATTGTGCATGGTATCATAGGTCAGGTTGAAGATTTTGAACTTTCTTCTAAAAAGGGTAGAAAGCATTGAACAATCTAATATGAGGGAGATCAAACCATATTTTTATCTATTTATTTTTGAAGTGGTTAAGCTTTATTATTTTAATAATCATCTTTTACAGATACCATACTTCTGATTCCATTAGGAGTTAAACTCAGGAATGGTCATTGTCATCCCAGGGTGATGTTCCTAGTGTTAGAACTGAAATTTGAATGGACGTGTCTGTAGTTTAAGGCTTTCTATTGCACCATGCTGTTTTGGGGTTGCAACCTAAATAGTGCACATTTTTAGCACACTCACAACTGAATGACCCTAAGTTTCACAGCAAGTCTTTTTCAGGTGTCTGAATTTTTTTTTTTTTTTTTTTTTTGCATGTAAGAGGATAATGCAGACCTTATAGAAAAGCAATTTTGATTTTTTCCTTTCCTAGTTTTGCATTTTTTTAAAGAAACTCTGGCTTCTGTGTAGAAAGTACATTGAAGAAAGTCTAGAGTGGAGGCAGAAAGAGCAATTATTTGTGATAGTCCAGTGAGAGATGAAGTTGGTTTGAACTAGGATGGTAGTCACAGAAATGAAGATAAATATATGACTTCAAATTATAAATTAGTGGTGGAATCATTATGATGTGGTAATCATTTGGATCTTGGTAGTAAGGGAGAGAGAATTCTTAAAGTTGACCCCCAATTTCTGGCTCTGGGTAGATGGTGGTGCAATTTTTGAGATAAGAAACACTAGAGAAAAAGCAGATTGGAGTAGCTCAATTTTGAACATGTTATGTATGAGATAACTGTGAGACAGTCAAGTGGAAAATTTAAGAAGGAAAGTAGAGGTGCAAATCTAACTCTCTGAAAAAAGAAATCTGTCAGGAGATGAAGAATTTAAATTATCTGATATTTCATCTGTGATAATAGATTTGTGACTTGTAGTCAAGCTTCTATGCCTGATAACCAAATACAAGTAATTGCAGGATGTGTGCTTATAGGTTCTTTGACCAGATCTTTAATCACAAAGAGGAGGAAAGTTACAGAAAATTTAGCCAGGTGCATCTATGACACATAGATACAGGTTGGTTCATGTTAGGCTTTAATAACATGAACCAACCTGCATCTATATGTCATAGATACACCTGTTGACATGGTTCTCAAAATATATCCCCAATTCTGCCTCTTTTGTCCATTTTTACAGCGACAGTCCTAATCCAGGCAACTATAATATTTTATCTGGACCAGTGCTGTAGACTTCTAGTGTCTCTTGTTAGAGATGTCAGCAAGGCAGTTGGATGTAAGGTTTTGGGGTCAGGAGAGAATCTGGAATTAGAGATGTAGCATTAGGACTATTAGAATGAAACAGGAGTTAGTAGACAAGTAATCAAGTCAGTATTTCAAGAAAGGGAAAAATGTGCAAAAGCACAGAAGCATGAGATAGCATTAGTTTAGATAATTGCAAATTGAAAAAAGAAACCAACAAAAATGGAATATCATTAGTCACTGAGAGAAACACTTACACCTAAGAGAAGATAAGTAATCTGCCTAAGGTGACACAATTAGATCTTTACAAATAATAGGGTAGATTGTTATTGAATCAATATGTTTTTTTTTTTTTTTGAGTTGGAGTCCCACTCTGTCACCCAGGCTAGAGTGCAGTGACATGCTCATGGCCACCCCAGCATCAACCTGCTGGACTCTGGAGATCCTTCCTTCTTAGCCTTCTAAGTAGGCTGAACTACAGGCTCACGCTACCATGCAATGCTAATTTTTTAATTTATTATAGAGATGAGGTCTTGCCAAGTTGCCCAGGCTGGTCTCGAACCCATGGGCCCAGGCAATCCATTCGCCTCAGCCTCCCAAAGTGCTGGGATTACAGGCTGAGCCACTGAACCCAGCTAATCAATGTGCTCTTAAAATATGTGTGGATTTGGCAGGCAGTAGGGAGTGGATGAGAGAGATTAATGCTTAGAAATAAGACTGATTTTAGGGGCAAGTATATTGTCAGTCTTGTATACCACACAAAGTATTTAGATTTTCTTCTGTCACTCAATTTGCTTGAATCCATGTCAGAGGAAGCTTGAGTGATGTTGAGAGAAACACATTAATTCAAATTCAACAAATAATGATTGATAACCTATTACTTTTGTTCTGGGTGATACAAAAGGCTGTGGCCTTAAAAAAAATTTTTTTTAAGTCAATGTCTCACTTTGTAGCCCAGGTTAGAGTGCAGTGGCATGCTCATGGCTGCCTCAGTCTTGACCTGCTGGGCTCAGGTGATCCTTCCACCTCAGCCTTCTGAGGTGCGTTACCATGCCCAGCTAATTTTTTGCCTTATTATAGAGAAAAGATCTTGCCAAGTTGCCCAGGCTGGTCTCCAACCCCAGGCAATTCTTTCATCTCCACCTCCCAAAGTGCTGGAATTACAGGCATGAGGGACTGAACCCAGCCAGCTCTGGCCTTTGAGATGATCATCTCATTGGGGAAATGAGACTTGCCAACTCATAACAATGCTATAAAGAAGAATGTGAAGCCAGAGGACTTTAAATTCAGTATATGTGGGAAATAAAGATCTTACTGGGAAGGGCGCATGATGGACAAAAAGCACAGGAAAAGCTCTTGTGAATATGTGACTGAGTTTGTTTCCTGTGCAAAAGAAGAGAAAAGGACTGACATTGTCAACAAAGTGTATGGTGGGATCAGAAAGGGATGGGGGCTGAGTGTGTGAGTGAATGCAAAACACTCTAACAAAACCCAGTACATACAGATCCAGGCTTAAAACAGATAAATTAGGGTAAGGTTAAGTATGGTATCAAACAATATTTGACTTCATGAAATAATTCACTATGGAATAAATAAGCAGTGTGCTCTCTCCAAAGATGAGAGAGAGTTTTATCTAAAAAAAAAATTCTTTATATAACTCTAGTTCTTACACAAAGCAATGGTCCCCATTTCAGACCCCATATACCACTAGCACTTTCTTTTGTCCTTTGGTGCTCATAAATATACTGCTACATATTTCCTGCAACTCAGAGGAACTAGGGGCACAGATAAAGCAGATGTAAAATGCAGATAATAAAAAGAGATTAATAGCCTGAGCAGGTAGTTCGGTGGTGGCTTTGGGGGAAGCTGATCACTTTGCTTTTTAGGCTAAGGTCATTGTAATAATGTTGGTCAAAATCTGTCCAGGGGAAGCAGACTGCTTTTATCTATACTGTTATTGGTCAGAAAATCATCATACTGATTTTGTTTGTTTATTAATTCTCCATTAAATCTGGATAATACTATAAGCATAAATCATCAAGCTTAAAAAACAAAAAATTGAAATATTCTCTGAAATGATCACAATATATCTTAAAGGAGACAAGAAGGCAAAATTGAGTTTGTCAAAGCTAGCTATTTTTGTTAGAGACATTTGGGAGATTCAAAAGGTAAACCAAAAAGTCATATTTTGATGGTCTGAGATTCAAAACAAATGGGAACAAAGAACCAAAAGATCTTAATACATATTTAATAATGTGTTCAGTGTCTGTTACAAATATTTGCAGAATGAAGACTTGCTTTCTGAAGTGATGTGTTCTCGGGAATATAGGTTGTTGGTCCCCTGACCCCTGTCCACTGTGAGCTTCAGAGATTGGAGGTATCTGTGTGTGTGTCTCTGTGTAAAGCTTTTGCTAAACTGAATTTTACATAGCAATCTCACAGCAGGATTTGTGGAATCCTTTCCAGATATGATATTACATTATTGTAAAAGCTTTACTCCTCTTATCTTTGTGGGCAGAAGGGTCACAATAGACTGCATATGAGGATTAAAACCCACCTGCCCTGG
This sequence comes from Tarsius wallacei, assembly GCA_963574415.1. Lineage (NCBI taxonomy): Eukaryota > Metazoa > Chordata > Mammalia > Primates > Tarsiidae > Tarsius > Tarsius wallacei. The sequence continues at coordinate 13,626 of CAUYQG010126144.1, read as the reverse complement.
AGCAAAATAAACCAGATGGATTACACAAAACATTTTAACAAATGCAGGGAGGTCCTGCCTTGGCTCAATCTTTTACCTCAGATTTCAGAAAAGGTTCTGAGAATATCATTTGGAGGAAAGGAGAAATCAGATATAAAAATTCCAGCAGCCATGAAAGCTGAACTGATGTGAAACATTGATCTTAGTTTCAGGAACTACTTAAATGCTTTAAAAAAAGAGTAGAAATATTCCTAACTATTTCTGCATTAAAGAAATAGGACACCCCAATGTTCTTCTCTCCCCTCTTTCTTTCAAAGGGTCTCATTTCCCTTTCCTGGTTTCCTTTGTAACCTCCAAGTGAGGGTCTGAGAAGTTTCTAGCTCTACTCCCAAGCTCATCTTACTTCCTGGAGCTGTTCTGCTACCTGTGGAACTTCTGAAATGGGACATTCTGGAACTGCCTCTCATCCAGTGTGGCTAAAATATAGACTAGCCCCTTTGTTATTAAATTGTTATTGCTAAAACTTTTGTGGGAAAGTATCAACCCAAGAGTATTAACAGCATGGTCTGGGATGAACGTGCTACTTTTCCTACATTTTAAAGAATGATCTTTAAAATGTTATAACCCGAGAGCTATACTGGCTTGCCAGGGCCCCTGGAGAATTTGTGAGAGCAACTCTTGTGACCTCCATTCAAAGAGACAGATGTTTTCTGTGTAATTAAGTATTAGTAGGTTATAAGTAATTAAGTTGCAGGCAGCTAATTACTTATTGAGGTATAGTAATTAAGGTATTAGTAAGAAACAATTTTTTAAAAATGAAAGTTTAAGTTGCAATGAGCAGCAATTGACTTTTAAAGCAGGTAGGACAATTCACCTGGGTGAAAGAAATGAACCTCTACTGGGACTTGATGGGAAGGGGAAAGGGCAAAGAAGAAAGAGGGTCTCTGTCTGACTCTTCTGACCCCTAAAGCAGGGAAGCATTGTTTTTGGGTTTTGTTTTTGTTTTTGTTTTTTTGAGTTGGAGTCTCACTCTGTCACTCAGACTGGAGTGCAGTGACCACTCTCGGCCACCACAGCCTTGCTTCCTGGGCTTCGGCAATTCTTCTGTCTCAACCTTCCAAGTAGTCAGAACTACAGATGCAAGCTACCATGCCCAGCTAGTTTTTGATTTATTGTAGAGATGGGGTCTAGTCAAGCTGCCTGGACAGGTCTCGAACCCGTGGGCTCAGGCAATCCAAAGTGCTGGGATTACAGGCTGAGCTACTGAGCCCAGCCAAGGAACCACTGTTGGGGCAAGACATTAAGGAGTCTAGGAAAAGCAGTGATATGCTCAAAGCAAGCCACAGGGAACAGAGAGTTAAAATGTTCTGCAAATTAAAGAGGGGAATTGAATTTCCAGAGGAAAGCTTGAGAAGCAAAGTATAAAGTCTTTAGGGAATACCTAATATTTAAATTTTGTCACACAATACATTGTACTCAACTCAATGCTTTGTGTTTTGGGTAGAAAGCAAAGAAAAAGAGCCATATTTATTCTCCAATACAGAACTGGGAGGACAGAGTGAGTCTGACTAGAAAAGATAAAGGCAACCTCTTTTGTAATCTCCCTTTCCCCAATTCTACCTCAGGTATGGAGAATCCCTGGAAAGGATGGGCAAGGTAGTCAGCACACTTCCACGGAGTGGGATATTGTGGTCGAGAAAGTGACATCCTAAACTCAAAGTGCATCTAAGCTTCACTTGACTGTAGTTGCCTACTTTTAGGCATTCTCAAAGGGATTTCCAGAAATAAGAGTGAAGATCATCATTAGAGAATGATCTTTGGAGCCATCTGAAAATATAGAATCTGTATGACTGTGGGAAAATTATAAGACTTTTAAAAATGTTTGACACCTCACCCGTGAATTAGGGACAATGATTTTTTAGAATTTTCTACATACATCATCAGATTTTCTGTGATTAAAAAAATAGTTTAAATTCTTTTCTAATCTGTATGTATTTTAAAAACACATTTCACTTGCTAGGACTTCGCCTGTAATGCAGTGTTGAATAGAAGCAGCGAAAGCAGATATTCATTACTTGTCTTAAGCCTTAGAGGGAAACATTCGGAATTTTACCATTAATTATGATCTTGCCTGTATGCTTTACATATATATTCTTTTTCAGGTTGAAGTTATCCTCAATTCCTAGTTTGCTAAGAGTTTTTTAAAATCAAAAATTGATATTAAAATTTGTAATTTTTTCAACACCTATTGAGTTAATCATACAGTTTTCCCTTTTTATTCTGTTAATATAGGTTGAGCACCCCGATCCAAAAATCCAAAATCTAAGATGCTTCAAGATATCAAACTTTTAGAGTGCCTACAGATGCTCTTCCCTTCTACAAGTAGAAAATTCCACACATAATGTTTAGCACAAACTTTATTTCTTGCACAAATTATTAAGGATGTTATATAAAATTACCTTCATTTTCTATGTGTATAAGGTATGTATAGAACATAAATGAATTTTGTTTTTAGACTTGGGGCCCATCCCCAGATATCTCATTATGTATATATAAATATTCCAGTTTTTTTAAAAATTGAAAGCCAAAACATTTCTGATCCCAGTCATTTTGGATAAGGGATTCTCAACCTGCATAGTGAATTGAACTTATTCATTCAAAAATGGTAAGCCAATTTTGCATTTATGTGTACAACATTACTTGGTCATTATGCCATTTCCTTTTTTATATATTGTTGGATTAAAGTAGTTTAAAATTTTATTATAATTTTTTGCACTTTTTCTAATGAGGGATATTAGTCTATAATTTTATTTTCTTGCAATATCTTTGGTTTGGTATCATTCAAATGTTGACCTTGTAGAATGAGTTGAGAAATATTCCCTCTTCTTCTGTTTTCTGGAAAAGCCTGTGATTATTTCTTCCATAAATATTTGACAGAGTTCACCAATAAATCTCTTTGTGTCTGGAGCTTTCTTGATGGATAAAGTCTTAAACTATACATTCACTAGAGAATAGATATTGGACTATTTGGATTATTCTTGGGTGACTTTGGAAGTCTGTGTCTTTTAAATAATTCAACCATTTGATCTAAGTTTTCAAATTTATTTGCAAAAAATTATTTATAACAGTCTCATATTATCTTTTTTTTTTTTTTGAGTTGGAGTCTCACTCTGTCGCCCAGACTGGAGTGCAGTGGCCGCTCCCGGCCACCGTAGCCCTCAACCTGCTGGGCTCTGGCGATCCTTCCGCCTCAGCCTTCCAAGTAGCTGGAACTACAGGTGCAGGCTACCACGCCCGGCTAATTTTTTGATTTATTGTAGAGATGAGGTCTCGCTTGCCGAGGCGGGTCTCGAACCCACGGGCTCTGGCAATCCACTCACCTCAACCTCCCAAAGGTGCGGGATATTATCTTTTTATGGGAGCAGGAGCTGTAGTTACGTTTTCTTTCTCTATCTGGGTATTGGTAATTAGTTTTGTCTCTTATATTCCTGATCAGTCTGAGTAGGAATTCATTAATTTTATTGACTGACTATTGGTTTCATTTATTTTCTCTCTTTTTTTTTTTTTGGTGCATTAATTTCTGCTCTTATCTCTATTATTTCCTTTCTTCTGCTTATATTGACCATGCCTCGGGGTAAAGAAATTCTGTGTACAATTTGATATTGACAATTGCCTACTTGTTTCCTTCTACCTGAACTCATCTTAATCCTGCCTGCTTCTCAGGGAATTCTGCTTGTCTTTGTCTTGGGCACTGCTCTTTTCTAACAGATGCTTCCCACAGTTGTAATTACCTGTCTATAGGGCAGGAGGGAGTGGGAATGAGGGATTGGCTCATTCTGTAGTCACTGGCTCTCCACTGCAGCTGGTTGTTCCCAGGTTGGCCCTACAGATTTATCTTCCAGAGCATACCTGGAGGGAAGATAGCTTCTCACTGCCTGTTCCCTGTCCATGGTATCTGACTCTCTTCTACTCTTTCTTTCACTTCCTACCTCTTGTGGGTCCCAACTTCTATCTTCATAAAGGTTGCTCATTGTTTCTTGTTATTCTGCATTTTGTTAGCTTCTTCTTGATGTCTGGGCATATGCAAGCCTTAGTTCAAGAATAAGAAAACCAATACCGTGTGTGTGTCATACTTTCCCTAACTTTCTTTGGAAATGCTGCTTTTTTTTTTTCCATCTCTACTTCTGCTTGGGTATTACTCAGGGTATTGAAGGACTTAATTTTCTAACGGGTCGTTCAAATCTGAATGCACCTACTTAGATTGTAGAATCTTGTTTACGTCGATTAGGCAAGAAGTGAGAGTGATTTCAATTTCAGATAAGGAGAAACTCTGGTAGGTGCTTATTCTGTGTACTAGAAGGAGATTTTATAACTTATTAAATGAATAATTTAAAAAAATACTTGCAAGTTGTTTTACAGTATATTTGAGAAACAGACAGTGTGCTAAGAGTGCACTAAATTCCATAGAATGGTCATTATCAAAATAATAGAGCTAGAAATACTATGTCTTTTTTGTGTAGAATCATGATAAAGTATTCCAGACTCAAGATAAGGCTCTGGAGAAAAAGAGCTAATAAGAATTTTCATCACAACATGCAAATAAGCTGTCGTGAGTGGTGGCAGAAGTGGACAGTGTTGACAATTTGTCTGATTTTTTTTTCTTGAGGGGTGGATTTGATTATCTGAAAGCACTATGTAAAGGAAAACACTGTAGCCACAAATCATGTCTTTATAAGAAACAATAAAAAACCTATTCAAATGTCCTTACTTGCTACATCTTCTTTTTGCTATTGAACTTCAAAGTGAAATTACTGGGCCAAGTAAAGACAATGCATTTTTTTTAAAACCGTACAACCAAAACAAACACTTCCCATTGTTTCCTTGATTATGTATAATTCACACTGCTTCCATACAATAAATAATACTTTGGGTTTTCTAAGGCTTTATTAATATTACAGTAAATTCAGCATCCCCAGAGAATAATGATTTTCCCGAATGAATAATAATAGCTTTTCTGTATACTTATGCATTTATATTTGTGATTTTATTTGTGTGCTATGGTATTTTTAAAATGAGATTTATATATGCAATGTCTATGGCATTCAAGTTTATTTGTGAGAACAGAGAAAATGACATTAAATATCAACTGGGCCATTTACTAGTGATGTTGTCTTGGTCAGGATAATTAACTCCTTATCCATTTCCTCATCTTTAAAAGGGGAGTCATATACTTAACACATGGAGTTTTGGGGAGACTTGGAAGATATTATGAATGTGAAAGTAGGTTTTCAAGTGTGGGGCAAAATACAAATATGAGTGATTTTAACTACTCATAATAAGATAATTACTATCATTGGAAAAACATTTTCCTATCATTTACTGAACACCCTGATTTTTAGGACATCTCTGCCTGGACTCAGTGGAATTTTTTATGGATAAAAATTCACAGTGTAAAAGTCTCTATTTTTTTTCTTTTTAACATTTATCTCCCACAGTTGGCTTCTTTTTTATTTTTCAGGAGTATATTCACCAAGGAAGCATCAGAGAAAAGATAAACCTCAACATTCCATCACATACCCAGGACCAATCTCTGGTGTGTCAGTACTTCAGTGTGTTCAGATCTTTGAAAATGTCTTTCTTCATAAGTGAGCTTCATTCCAACAATTTGTTTACTTTTATAAAATTTATCTGATTTATTTACTTTGTTTTACCACAAAAACTCCAGCTAGGACTTAAAATACCATGTCCACTGGTTGCTTTGCAAACTTTCATTCTCCCACTCCTTGGGTTTCACATTCAAGGTTTGTGTGGTTCAAGTAGTCCTCTACGTAGTGTATTTGCCCTTAGCTGTGGCCACACTATAAAAAAGTGCCTTAAAAAGTCCAAATAAACACAATCAGAAATACAAAAGATCAAATAACAACTGATACCAAAGAAATACAAAAGATTATCAGAGATTACTATGTACATCTATATGGAATAAAACTTAATAACCTAACTGAAATGAAGGACTTTCTGACATCACACAACCTCCCCAGGTTGAAATAAGAAGACATTGAGACACTAAATAGATAAAAATAACCCAAGAAATTGACTTTGTCATAAGAAAACTACCTGCCAAAAAAAAAAGCCCTGGACCGGTTGAATTTCCAGCAGAATTCTACAAAATGTACAAGGAGGAGCTGGTACCAATCTTGTTGAAAGTATTCCAAGCAATTGAGAAAGATGGAATTCTCCTCAAATCATTTTAAGAAGCTAACATCACACTGATACCCAAACCAAGTAAAGATCCAACAAAAAAGAGAACTACAGGTTCCTTATGAACATATATGCAAAAAATTCTCCACAAGACTCTAGCAAATTTCATTCAAAAACACATCTCAAAAATCATCCACCATGACCAAGTAGGCTTCATCCCCAGGATATAGGGCTGGTTCAACATTTGCAAGACCATAAATGTAATTAAATACATCAACAGATGCAAAAACAAGAACCATGTGATTATTTCATTAGATGCAAGAAAAGCTTTTGATAAAATCCAGCATCTCTTCTTGATAAAAACCCTCAAACACTTAGGTATAGAAGAAACATAACTCAAAATAGTAAGTACCATCTATGATAAACACACAGCTAACATATTGCAAAATGGACAGAAACTGGTCACATTTCCCCTGAAAACTAGAACAAGGCAAGGCTGCCCACTCTTATCCCTCTTGTTCAACATTGTGTTGGAAAGTCCTAGCTAGGGCAATTAGACAAGAGAAGGAAAACAGGAGTATCCAAATAGGAAAAGAGAAAGTCAAGTTATCCCTCTTTGCTGATGATATGATCCTATACCTTGAAAATCCAAGAGAATCTGACAAAAACCTGCTTGCACTGATAAAGGACTTTGGCAAAGTCTCAGAATACAAAATAAATGTGCAAAAGATAGTCGCATTCTTATATACGAACAACAAGCAGGAAGAGAACCAAATAAAAAGCACAATCCCATTCACAATAGTCACACACACACAAAAAAGAAATACCTTGACATCTTCCTAACCAGAGAAGTGAAAGAACTTTATAATGAGAACTACAAAACACTGTTCAAATAAATCCAAGAAGACACAAACAAATGGAAAAATATTCCATGCTCATGAATGGAAAGAATCAACATTGTTAAGATGTCCATCCTACCAAAAGCAATCTACAGATTCAACACAATACCCACTAAATTACCAACATCATTCTTCTCAGACCTGGAAATGACAATACAGAAATTCATATAGAAACATAAATAACCACTAATAGCCAAAACAATCCTTAGCAAAAGAAACAAAGCAGTATCACACTTCCAGACTTCAAATTTTACTATAAGCCTTCAGTAATCAAAACAACCTGGGATTGGTACAAGAATGGGCACATAGACCAATGGAACAGGAGAGAGATTCCAAAATCAAATCCTCAATTCCTCAACCAACTCATCTTTGATAAAACCTCCAACAACAACCACTGGGGAAAGGAGTACCTATTCAGTAAATGGTGCTGGGAGAACTGACTGATCACGTGCAGAATATTAAAACAGGACCCTTATGTATCACAAAAATTAACTCTACCTATACACAAAAATTAACTCTAAATGGATCAAAGACCTAAACCTAAAAGCTTAAACTATAAGAATCTTAGAAAATGCAGGAGACATCCTTATGAAAATTGGACCTGGCAACCAATTCCTGATCAGAACCCTAAGTTCCCATACCTTAAGAAATAAGATAGACAAGTGGGACCTCATCAAACTGACAAGCATTTACAAAGCAAAAGAAACCATCAAGAGAGCAGGTGGACAGCCCACAGAATGGGAAAAAATATTTGCCAACTGTATATCTGACAAAGGCCTAACATCTAGGATCTATAAGGAACTCAAATGTGTCAAAAAGAAAAAAAAACAAACAGCTCCATTAAAAAGTGGGCAAAAAACATGAATAGACACGTTGCAAAAAAAGATTTATGGGCAGTCAACAGACACATGAAAAAGTTCTCAACCTCACTAATCATCAGAGAAATGCAAATCAAAACCACATTGAGATACCACCTAACTCCAATAAGAATGGCCATAATTAATAAAACAAAAAACAACGGATGCTGACGAGGATGTGGAGAAAAAGGAACACTTCCACACTGCTGGTAGGAATGCACACTAGTGTAACCTCTTTGGAAGACAATGTAGCAATTTCTGAAAGAACTAGAAATTGAATTTCCATGTGACCCAGCAATTCCCCTAGTGGAAATATGCCTGGAGTAACTCAAGTCATTCTACAAAAAAGATACCTGCATAAGCATGTTTGTTGCAGCTCTGTTCACAATAGCAAAAACATGGAACCAACCATGCTGTACATCGAAGCTGGACTGGATAGAAAAAAGTGGTACATATACACAATGGAATATTATGCTGTCATAAAGGACAAACATAGTAACTTGGATGGATTTAGAGTCTATCATACTCAGTGTTCTATCACAGAAACAAAAAACTGAGTATCATATGTTCCCACTCATAAGCAGACCTTGAACAATTATAATAATACTATAAGAAAGAGATTGGCAGTAGTGGGAAACTGCCAGGGGAGTGGGGCTGGGATTGGCAGTTTGAGGGAAACTTCCAGGGGAGGGAGGAGCACACCTCATCAACAAGGGTAATGCATAATGAACATTTGTATACCTAACCCTGAATTGTGCCCCACATCTTTTTTAAAAAGTGCCCTAAAAACTGTAGTCAGTCATCTTCCTAGAAGGCTAAATTTGGAGTGATCCTTGAATTTATTTGCAGGACAAATGACCTTTTAAAAATGTCTATACCAGTACCAGCTTCTTTATTTTGTTCAATTGACTTCAGTCAATTTCAGACAATTTTCAGGGAGTTTAGTCTGTGGCTTATGTTGCTATGACTTAGGTTTGTGAACCTCTAGAAGTTATAACAATGCTCTTATTGTATAACAATGCCCATCTTATTGCAATAAAACTCATAATAGCTTGGAGGCTTTGCTGGTATAATAATTGTAAGATCTCCTAAAGTAGGGGTCCTCAACCCCTGGGGCACAGATCAGTACCAGTCAATGCCAGGAACCAGACCGCACAGCAGGAGTTGAGTGGAGGGTAAGTGAACAAAACTTCACCTATATTTATAACCACTCCTCATCACTCACATTATTGCCTGAGCTCCATCTTCCATTAGATCAGCAGTGGTGTTAGATTCTCATAGGAGCATGAACCCTATTGTGAACTGCGCATGCAAGGGATCTAGGTTGCATGCTCCTAATGAGACTCTAATGCCTGATGATTTATGGTGGAGCTGAGGCAGTGATGTCAGCACTGGGGAGCAGCTGCAAATACGGTTTAACGTTAGCAGTGAGGTTTGACTGCACAGAGATCATAATAAATCAATTGCTTGCAGACTCATACCAGAACCCTGTCAGTGAGTGGCAAGTGAGTTATTGTACTTCAATTGTACAGCAGCATCTGGTAGCAGGCTTTAAGTTGGAATCCAACACTAATTTTAGTCCATGCGTGGCCTGCCCATTGTTTTATTTACCACTTTCATCCATGACTCTTTTCCATACTGCACATTTGTCTCAGTCAAAGTTTTGATAAGCCCAAAGCTAACTCTAGTGAAAATGAGTGAAAAACAAACATCACTGGAGAGCTTCTTTGCAAAGGGGGAGATATACAATAAGACACCAGATGACTCTAAGGCTGCCAACAAAAAGAGAGCCACATTTAAAAGAAAATACCAAGAGTCCTACTTAAATTATGAATTTGCCGGTCTCGGTGGCTCAGCCTGTAATCCCGTGCTTTGGGAGGCCGAGGTGAGTGGATTGCCTGAGCCCGCGGGTTCAAGACCGGTCTGGCAACTTGGTGAGACCTCATCGCTACAATACATTTAAAAAAAAATTAGCCGGGCATGGTAGCGCGCACCTGTAGTTCCAACTACTTGGAAGGCTGAGGCAGAAGTATCGCCGGATCCCAGCAGGTTGAGGCTGTGGTGGCCAGGAGCAACCACTGCACTCCAGTCTTGGTGACAGAGTGAGACTCTAACTCAAAAAAAAAAAAATCAAAAATTATGGATTCATTGCAGAAGGTGATTCACATTCTTCAAATCCACTTTATATTATATGTGGCAACCAGCTAGCCAAGGAAATCATGAAACCTTCAAAACTGCTTTGCCACATGGAGACCAAGCACCCTGCATTAAAAGACAAAGCTTTGGAGTTTTTCAAAACAAAGAAAGATGTGAACATGAAGAACAGAAGCAATTATTGAAGGCCATCACTTCATCAAAATTGTCTGCACTGAGAGCATCATTCTTAGTGGCTAACTGTATTACTAAGGGCTAAGAAGCCCTTTATTATTTTCTCAAATTCCAGTTGGTAGCCTACTTACCCTTGCAAAGCCATACCTTGGTGAAGAATTGATCCTGCCTGTTGCTAAGGACATTTGTCATGAGCTTTTGGGAGAGACTGCAGTTCAAAAGGTAGCATGTGCTCCTCTTTCCACTAGGACCATAACTACAAACTGATGAAATAGCAGTGATATTGAGGTACAATTGTCAGAGAGGATTAACTAGTCATGGTATGCAATCCAGGTTGATGAGTCCACTGATGTTGACAACAAGGCAACAATGTTTGCTTTTTTGCAATATATTTTGCAGGAGGATATGCATGAGGAGATATTATGTGCACTTTTGTTGCTAACCAATACCACAGCAGCAGAACTGTTCAAGTCTTTGAATGATTACATATCAGGAAAGCTGAATAGGTCATTTTATGTTGGTATATGCATGGATGAAGTGACTGCCAGGACTGGATGGCTTTCTGGTATTCCTACTTGGGTTAAAGAGGTCACCTCTGAATGTGGGTTTACACAGTGTGCCATCCATAGAGAAATGCTGACTAACTGAAAAATGTCAACTGAACTTAACAACATTTTACAGGATGTGATTAAAATTATCAACCACATTAAATTATATGCCCTTAACTCATGTCTGTGTGCACAGTTCTGTGAGGAGATAGATGTAGGGCACACATGTCTTCTCTCATACACAGAAATGAGATGGTTTTCTAAAGGTAGATCAGTGGCCAGAGATTTTGAGTTATGAGAGCCGCTCCAGAGATTTCTTTTAGAAAAACATCATCACTGGCAACACATTTCAGTGACGCAGAATAGGTAACAAGTCTTGCTTACGTGTGTGACATATTCAACCTGCTCAATGAACTTAATCTGTCACTTCAGGGGAGAATGATAACTGTGTTCAAGTTGGCAGATAAAGTGTTACATTCAAAGCCAAACTGGAATTACAGGAGCGACAAGTGAATATTGGGATTTTTGACTTGTTTCAAATGTTAGCAAAGATTTTGAAAGAGACTGGGCCAGGGTCTTTTTTTCCTCAGTCGGTGCATGATTATCTATCTCAGCTTTCAAAAAAGTTTGAAAATTACTTCCCAACCATAAAAGATCCCCGGACTGTGAAGGAATGGATCTGTGATCTATTTGTGAATAAGCCAGGTGAATTGACTTTGTCAATGCTAGAAGAGGATCAACTGCTTGAGACTGCAAATGACAGTGGTCTTAAAGTATGTTTTGAGGGCAGGTGCAGTGGCTCAAGCCTGTAATCCCAGCACTTTGGGAGCCTGAGGTGAGAGGGTTGTCCTCAGGGGTTCAAGGCCAGCCTGGGCAACTTGGTGAAACTTTGTCTCTACAATTAAAAAAAAAATAGCTGAGTGTGGTAGGGTGCACCTGTAGTTACAGCTGCTTGGAAGACTGAGGTGGAAGAATTGCCTGATCTCAGTAGCTTGAGGCTACAGTGGCCATGAGCATGCCAGTGCACTCTAGCCTGGGTGACAGGGTGAAATTCCAACTCAAAAAAAAAAAAGAGAGAGAGAGAGACTGTTATGTGGCCTGGTGCTGTGGTTCACATCTGTAATCCCAGGCTGAGGTGAGAGGATTACTTGAGCCTAGGAGTTTCAGACCAGCCTGGGCAACATAGCAAGACCACATCTCTACCCAAAAAAAAAAAAAAAAAAAAACAACTCAGAAAATTAGCTGGGCATGGTGGTGCACACCTGTAGTCTCATTCATTCAGAATTCAGGAGACAGAGACAGGAGGATCATCTGAGCCCAAGAGGTTGAGGCCACAGTAACCTGTGATTGCGCCACTGCACTCCAGCCTGGATGACATAGTGAGACCCTGACTCAAAAAAAAAAGTATGTTTTGAGACAACTTCAAACTTTCACACGTTCTGGATTAAAGTCAAGGCAGAATATCCCGAAATTGCCACAAAACACTGAGAAGCCTGCTTCCATTTCCAACATCCTGTCTTTGTGAATCAGGATTTTCTGCAGTGACAGGAACCAAAAAGAGATTACAGAGTTGACTGGAGATAAGCAACATGCTTCGGGTGTCAGTGTCTCCCACCACCCCCAGATGGGACCACCTAATTGCAGGAAAAAAAGCTCAGGGCTCCCACCATTCTGCATTATGGTGAACTGTATAATTATTTCATTATATATTACAGTGTAATAATAGAAATAAAGTGCACAATAATTGTGATGCACTTTAATCATCTCAAAACCATCCCTCCCTCTCCTTCCCCCCAGTCTATGGAAAAATTGTCTTCCATGAAACCAGTCCTTGATGCCAAAAAGGTTGGGGACCATTGCCCTAAATAATTTTATATTTAACTGGAAAATAAAACATTTAAAGCACTATCCTATTCTATTTTACTTTTCTTTTATCTTCAAAATTGTGATTTTTGTAGAACAACTTTTTTTATTTGAACTATCTATAAGGAACATTTACAGATAAATTCCATGTGTTCTTGTTTGAATTTAAGAGGTGCTTATGCTACATGTTTCAAGTTGATTAATAAATACCTCTTTAAATTCATGTCTTAAAGCAAAATGTCCTAGAGATAAATTCTTAAGAAAGATATGTTTTAAATGGAAACTTATTTTCAGGAAGACAGCCAAGGGTTATTTCAATTTTAGATAATTTTATTCTGGGTTTCTATATATGCTAGATGGTTTTCCAGGCACTTGTTATATATTTTTGTCTCTATTTATTCTTCAGTACCTTTTTTTTTTAGTTGGAGTCTTATTCTGTTGCCCAGGCTGGAGTGCAGTGGGACGTTCACAGCCACCCCAGCGTCAACCTGCTGGGATCTGGTGATCCTTCTGCCTTAGCCTCCCAAGCAGCCAGAACTATAGGCATGTGCTACCATGCCTATCTAATTTTTGATTTATTGTAGAGATGAGGTCTCATCAAGTTGCCTTCTAAGTAGCCAGAACTACAGGCGCATACTACCATACCCAGCTAAGTTTTTATTTATTGTAGAGATGAGGTCTCGCCAAGTTTCCTGGGCTGATCTCAAACCCTCAGGCTCAAGCAATCCTTTTGCCTCGGCCTCCCAAAGTCCTGGGGTTACAGGCTGAGCCACTGAGTCTGGCCCAGCATTTTTTCAAATTCAAGTTGGTAGCCTACTTACCATTGCAAAACCACATGGTACCTATTAGGTGCTAGGTGCTGTGCTAGGTGCATTATCTACCTTACCTTGTTTAATTCATAGGGTAGTATTATGAGGCAATACCATTACTGTCCTTATTATAAAATTATAAAAA
>CAUYQG010126143.1:0-11337 GCA_963574415.1 Tarsius wallacei | reverse complement strand
CTATAGTTCCAGCTACTTGGAAGGCTGAGGCGGAAGGATCGCCGGAGCCCAGCAGGTCGAGGCTGCGGTGGCCGGGAGCGGCCACTGCACTCCAGTCTGGGCGACAGAGTGAGACTCCAACTCAAAAAAAAAAAAAAAAGTCACCTCTAACTCTTGACTCCCCAAAAAGTTAACTGCTAATTGCCTACTGTTGACCAGAAGCCTAACCAATAACATAAATGGTTGATCAACACATATTTTTGTATATTATTTATACACTGTATTCTTACTATAAAGAAAGCTAGAGAAAAGAAAATGTTATTTCAAAAAAATCATACGGAAGAGATAGTGTGCTTACTATTTATTAAGGGGAAGTAGATTATCATAAAGGTCTTCAGCGTCATTATCTTCACATTGAATAGATGGAGGGGGAGGAGATAGAAAAAGAAGGGTTGGTCTTGCTGCCTCAGGGGTGACAGAAGCAGGAAAAAAATCCATATATAAATGGATTTCTGCAGTTCAAACCAGTGTTGCTCAGGGGTCAAGTGTATATTAAAAGTGTGTGTATAGCCGGGCTTGGTGGTTCAACCTGTAATCCCAGCGCTTTGGGAGGCTGAGGTGAGTGGACTGCCAGAGCCCGCAGGTTCGAGACCTGCCTGGGCAACTTGGCGAGACCTCATCTCTACAATAAAAGCAAAAATTAGCCGGGCATGATAGTGCATGCCTATAGTTCCAGCTACTTGGAAGGCTGAGGTGGAAGGATCGCCGGAGCCCAGCAAGTCAAGGCTGCGGTGGCTGGGAGTGGCCACTGCACTCCAGTCTGGGTGACAGAGTGAGACTCCAACTCAAAAAAAAAAAACTGTGTGTGTGTGTGTGTGTGTGTGTGTGTGTGCATAGCGTTCACTATAACATTTCTAATCTTCTAGAACATTTCCCGGCACATAGTAGCATTAAATAAATATATGTTGCACAAGGACACCAATGAATGCATAGATAAATAAACAAAAGTTTGCTTAAAAGATATGGATGATGCAGTTTGCAAGTTACTGAAATTTTTAAGAAGGCGATGAGACTAAATCTCGGCTAAAAGAAAATAACCTAACAAATGGAAATAAATATATCTTTCTACTGAGTTATAAGGTTTAAAAAGTGTATTTATGTCGCTGTTCGTTTCTAGGCATCTAGTGGTCAGAGATCATGTGTTCATTCTGGTTGTATTCCCCAAGCTGCCTAGCATGACACCTTAAACATATTAGGCATCCACTAAATGTTTGTTGAACTCAATTGATTTAACCTCTCAATAATCTCCTGACCAAGACAGAAGACTACAGTCACCTGATGCTGTCATGAAAGAAGAAGGCTAACGTGTTCCAAGTGTCATGACATTTTTTTCTAGATCATCTTTAATAGTATTAGACTAGTATACCAATTTTCTTCAACATGTTTGTATAAGTGGAGTAATGAAAAAACATTAAACCTTGCATTGCTATTTAAGAGACTCTACTAACCTTCTCAGGAATAAAAGGCCCATTGAGTGGAACTCAGAAGGTTTGGCCCGTCAACAGCATTTATGGGGTGGACTCTTCTCAGCCTTGCTGTGGGTTGTGGTGCAGGCTTCAGGATCCAGAAGACGGCTCAGGACACACTTGGCTGTTGGCGGGAGGTGTGGGGGGAGTATGGCTGGCTTCCTTTATTTTAGTTTGGTGAACCAGCCACTCTACCTCCTTAAGAAAAATTGGTAGAGTGTGTCTTGAGGCACATAAATGACTGACCCTGACTCCCCTGTTTTAGGATAAATGCTTCCCCAGGAATGCTCTTCCATATCCTTGCCACCTCAACTTGGGGACATGCTGACATGAGGATCAGCTGGTCAATAACGGGCAGGAGTCCAGCTGACCAGAGATGTGCTAAAACAAACACGGGTGCCAAAATGTCTGAAATATTCAGTAGGGAGCATTCCACCCACATTCAAACGTGAACCAAGTTTCATCGTGTCCAAGTCAAAACTCCTGCCAGTAACGTCTTGGGGATCCATCTGAAGGGGAGAAAAATAAAGGCAGCAGTAATGTGCCCTGTGTATTCTGCTTATTTGTAGAGCTACAAACTACATTAAGGCATGTTAAGGAAGCACTGCAATTTTTGAAGATGAGCTGTTATTTTAATAGAAACAACTCATGCTCTTTCTAAAAATCTAGATGTTACTCACGCACATAAAAGTAAAATAAATTACCCATAATCTCACCACATGCAGATCAGTGCTTGTTAATCTTTTTACATGGATCCTAAAAACATATTCTTCTCTATGGAGTATAGTTAATTTCTATTACCTAATGGCCAACTGTTAACCATTTAAAGATTCTGCAGTTCCTCATTGTGCTAGAAAAAGGAGAGGTCAGTCGACTTCCCATTTCTATATATTGGCTCATTCGTTATATGAACCTTTTGTGAAGTACCTACTATGTTCCAAGAAATATGCTATTAGCTTGTGGTGCAAAATGAAGGACACCGTCCTTATCCTCAAGCGGTTCCGTGAGAAAGGAAAGTAATTACAGTTCAGTGAATTATAATTCAGTGAGTTGGAACACCTTGCTTAGCCAGAGACCAAGATTTTCAAAAGACATGATAAATGAACTTAGTATTGATGAGTAGGAGCCAGTTAATAGGAAAAAAGTTAGGGAGAAGGAGCCAGGATGATCAAAGACACAGAGGTAAGAGAAAACCTCATGCATATGAGGAATAGCCAGGAAAATGAAGTCATGGAGACAGAATAAGTGGATCCTACTTAAAAAAAAATATATATATATATACACATATATGTATATATAATATATATTATATATAGATATCGATATATAGATATGGATATATATGGATATATCCATATCTATATATATATGGATTTTGCCAGATATGGGACTCAGTAGCATTCTGACAAGGCCTATTGGCATATATCAAGACAACTCTAGTGTAAGGATGGTTGGGAAGCCCATAAGCACAGACAAAAGTGAGAACAGGCTGAGAGCCAGGTAGGCAAGAGACAGGTCAGCACCAGCAGTCAAGGCTGTGGGTTGGGCAGGGGACAAAAGCCAGTCTCCTAGGAAAAAGCACTGTCAAGATTTAGGATGCCGAAGCATCAGCTCAGTGGAGAATTAGATAACGAACCAACAAAAGGAAGTCAGAACTTTGTCACATGAACTGAGCTGTAGAACAGGAATCAGGAAACAGGACTTGGTAGCTATATAGAAGTTTGAGGTGAAACTCAAGACACTAGACACCAAGCATATGGTAGCAAGACTGTTCCCCGACTCTTGCCTCCCTTCTCAAAATGTCCACCCTCAGAAAAAGACTACACAGGTGCAGGTCCCACAAGTCTTTCTTTTTCTTTTGTTGAGTCGGAATCTAACTCCATCAACCAGGTTGGAGAGCAGTGGCTCCAGCGATCCTTCCCCCTCAGCCTTTCAAGTAGCCAGAACTACAAGCATGAGACATCATGCCTGGTTAATTTTTTATTTATTGTAGAGACGAGGTCTCACCAAGTTGCCCAGGCTGGTCTCAAACCCATGGGCTCAGGCAATCCACTCTCCTCGGCTTCCCAAAGTGCAGGGTTGACAGACTGAGCCACTGAGCCCGGTCCCCACAAGTTTTTCTATATTTCACTACTCAGACTCCACCTAAGTCCATCAAAATTCTCTGTCCTTCACCATCTTTCTTCCCCTCCCTCCCAAACACACTTAAAACAACTCTCTCCTTGTCATGTCGCTGCTCGCTCTTACCTGGATTGTGTGGGAAACACTCTTTCCTAATCTCTCTCTTCCTTTGTTTCACATACAGGCCACGCAGCGGTCTTACCGTCCTTCCTGAGATGAGACCTGCTGTGAAATGACCGTGGCTAGGGGGAGATGAGTTTGAAAGGGTTTTTAGAAATGCTGAAGAAGTTGCACACATACACACACGTCTTGGTCTACACTTCATCTTTTAAAACCAAACTCAAGCATCAGCATTTTGATCAAACCTTTAAAATAATTTCTTAGTCAGTGTCATCACTTTATTATTTTCTAGTTGATTTCTACTTGGTTTGGCTTATCACATGTCAACCATACCAAGGTTTGGCTTTTTTTCTTAGAGTACATAGCATTTCAGCAATGCAATTGCAGTGGATTAAACAGACTTTTACAGGGGAGATCTAGAATGTAGTCACAATTTGTAACACAATCCTTTCGGAAAATTTAATCTGAGAGTCCAAGCAACATGCTTCAAATAAAGATGTAGAAGTTACCCACTCAGACTTTGGAGTTTCTTGAATAGAGGACAGATACAGATATATGTACATTTATGTAGATAAAACTCTAGTTGTGTGATATAATTGTGTTGTAGCTAAAGATAATATTCACAGCAGGGAAAATTAGCACATTCATGAATTATCCATATGTTTAACATCAGGTACAAAAACCTAATTATTAGTGGAAGAAAACCTACGCCTCAATCAGAAGAAGTTATATATGAACATGGTTTACTAAAACTTAGATTCTTGGCAATGAATGGCAAGAATCAAAGTCAAACAAGTTTGTGAATTCCAAAACTAATTCACTTTTGCTGATGGCCATGTGTCAGCAATGGAATATCGTTAAGCTAACCCAATCTTACAAATAGAAATTGGAAGAAATCATAATTAATAAATTTTCAAACTTGTTCTTTCCTGCCACAGATTAATCTTGAGGCATAAATATTCCAAGCAGGAATTTAGAAAAACATGTCCCGAAATATATTCTGTAAAAGATTAGTGCCCATAAGATGTTAACAGTTGTTCTATTTTAAAATAAAATAAAAATCAGTCGAATAGATTTGAGCACACTGAGTTAATCACAGTTAAACAGGCTTCCTTTCTCTAGAACTTCTCAGAGGCTTTGCTACGCTGACATGTGTTGTGAATTTCTAAGAAGGGACATTATTTCTCGAATGTATTTGTGCCTCAGCAACTGGTAGTGGAGCTTTATAACTCACATGGCAGGAAGCTAAGGCCCAGAATGGGAGGACCTTTCAACGTGAGGGGAAATCCTGGTTGTTCCAAACTGCTCTGTGGGCCTGAGATCAGCCTCGAGATGCCCAGGCTCCCAGGGGTGGCTCACCAGAGCTTCGTTACGAATGCAATATCTATGAAACAAGGGACACAGCAAGCCATTGCCATCTCCATGCCTTTCAAACAAACTTAAGGGAAAGAAAACAAATTAAGAAAAGTTCCACAGAGCTGCCATTTTTAGAAAACACTGCGTTTCAGGAGCAGGGAGGTGGGGGTTAGGGTCTCAGAGCAGCAAATGTTAATAATATTCTTGTGTTCCTGGACACCTTGGAGAGATGGGTCAATCTAGCCTGGATACTGGAAGTCTCCTTAGACCATCAATGAAAACTGCCACAGGGATTGGTCTTTCCCTGTGAAAGCTAAATCCTTATCACTCCACAATGGCTGCACTTTACATTTTCAATCAATATTTAATTCATTTACACTAACCTCGAAAGCTGAAGTGCTGTCGGAGTTGGCAAGGGGACTCTAAATTTATGTTTTAATTACTTGACCATTTCATCAAAAAGTAGACACGGTGTCTGTGGTTTAGGACTTTGAAATAAACCCTATTTGAGGGGAAAAAAAAATGCCGGGCACATAGAGCCTATTCATACACATGTTTATGATTTCTTTACCTGTGAAAAGGAAAGATTCTGTGAAGGTGAGGTCCGGAGAAAATCGACACAGATTTCTTGTTCATCAAATTAAGCCAGTGCATATTTTTCTCAGCAGAACTTGAAATTGGGGTGTAGCTCCTTGAATTTAATGGGGGAATTGTGTGTGTGTGTGTGTGTGTGTGTGTGTGTGTGTGTGTGTGTGTATGTGTAAGCGCAAAGCTTTTCTGGATTGTTAAGTGAAAATATCACATGGGAAAGAAAGTTTACAGAGGAAATTTAGTTAGTAGGGATTATTTTTTAAGTATGTAAACTCGAGCACTATGAATAAACTTAAAAAGACACACTTGCTGGAAAGGAAATAAAAACGACTAATCATGACATGTAACCAGAATAACCCTTCAGTTCCGTAAGGTAATGATTCCATGAAATCAATGAGATTATTGTTATTCAACCAAGACCTTGACGTCTTTATAGCAAAGCTGGAAAATAGAAGTTAGCCACAACTTTGGGTCTCCTCCTCTGAGCCCTTGGATTGGTCAATGAACAGGAAACACAGCCCAGCCTAAATCGGTCACACGCCCAGCAGAGAGCACAACCACTCTGAGGACAGATGTTACAGGAAAGCGGAGGGTCATTAACGGTTTCATCCCCATTACTGGAGGCCCAAAGCCCATCCTTATGATGCACTCTGCTCTAAGAGGGCTAGAAAACCAGTATCTTTCATAGTAATGACTTCCAGTTTACAGCCTTCATTTGTTATATTTCCTCAATAGCTGTTGTGTTGAGATTAACTGCATAAATGGTCTGCAGCTGTCTGTTATGAATTAAGGGAGTTTAATCAAAGTATTTCTAATGTACAGCATAATGAGAATACATGGGGGAAGTACTATTTAAGAGATAATGATGGCTTCAGAAGATCACTGTTGTAATGTTTAGTGCATATGCCTTCAGCATTGAATTTGTTGTTGTTCTGAATATGCTTAATGGATCACTGAAAAGCTGCCTAATGCGGGATTGTTTGATGGGGCTGACAGAGCTGGAATTAGCCCATTGCTGTTTACTGCATACAGCCATTAAGATTAATTGCTGCCAGATAATTTTGACTGTTTTTATCTTCTAGAAAAAGTGTCACTAATGGGTTTATAAATTGGTTCACTATTACTAATAGTAAGGCCAGTGTAGCACAATAGCATGTCAGCTAATTCTAAAGATAAAGGTAAAAAAGTAGAAAGTACTATATGGCTTGCTAGTTTTAAGGGATACTGTTATCTAATAACAGACAGACTGATATATGATGCTCATTAATGCTATTTCCTGAGCTTTGGGTTGAACCTAATAGATGCTAATAAAGTCTTATTTGATGTCCCATTAAAAAACTCAATCTGTTTTCTGCATTAATGACTAAAACCCAAATTCCAATCTGTTCCATAACCAAGCTTTCCAGAGCATCTTTATACTGATTTTGGTTTTTCTATATGTAAAATGTATACAATCAAAACAGAGAAGAATGAACAAAGTCCATGAATTTATAATCACGATATAAGGAGTGCAAATTACCTCTGAAGTTCAGAACTCAGGCTTTTTTTTTTTGTATAATGTCTAAGCAAGCGTCTAGACATTATACATTTAACCATTGTTTAGGGAGTATTTGCAATTCAGTACTATTTTGAACATACAGGTAATTTAGCTTAGTAGTAGATACAAACACTTCACCTACTTAGATTTTAACAGATTATAGGATTTAAAAATCCTAAACATACTTTCCAAAAGAAAGTTAAATAGATATAATTATTTTTAAGTGATGTGATTCTAGTGGATTATCTGTAGAACCACAGCCATTATCAGGATGTAACAACTCAGCTTCTTGCATTGGTTTACAGAAGTTGTTTAACATATTAAGTCTGAGTTTTGTACTTATAATAAAACATTTTATTTATAATAAAACTCCTCATGCATTGAGTTTCAGCTGTATTTCTTACTTCTGAGTGCTAAAAGTAAATGAAAAAAAATATGAGCCAGACAGACAGACAGTGAATATTTAACCATGTAGAAGAAACCAGTAACTCATGAGTAGTGAAGTTATTCTTGCCTCGAGAAGGGATACTATAAATTGTCGAGTGTTTCTTTTGTGACATTGAAAGCATATATACATCTTTCACTTAAAGATTTTTTTTATATTGCACTAAAAACTTTACATTTAAAAATACCTGGACTCAGCCGGGCTCGGTGGCTCAGCCTGTAATCCCGCGCCTTTGGGAGGCTGAGGTGAGTGGATTGCCTGAGCCCACGGGTTTGAGACCCGCCTGGGCAACTTGGTGAGACCACATCTCTACAATAAATCAAAAATTAGCCGGGCGTGGTAGTGCGCGCCTGTAGTCCCAGCTACTTGGAAGGCTGAGGCAGAATGATCGCCGGAGCCCAGCGGGTCGAGGCTGCGGTGGCCGGGAGCGGCCACTGCACTCCACTCTGGGCGACAGAGTGAGACTCCAACTCAAAAAAAAAAAAAAAAAGTGTATACTCTAATTTTAAAATACTTTATTACTAAAAAAAATGCTAACAATCATACAATCAGCGAATTGTAATCTCTTTGCTGGTAGAGGGTTTTGCCTCAGTGTTGATGGCTGCTGACTGGTCAGAATGATGATTGTTGAAGGTTGAGGTGACAGTGTCAATTTGTACTTTTATGTACAAGGTGAAGAGACAACTTTTCTTAACTTCATAAGCCAACCTCTGCTAGCTTCAGACTTTTTTTCTATAGCTTACTCATCTCTCTCAGACTTCATAGAGTTGAAGAGAGCTGGGGCCTTGCTCTGGATGAGATTTTGACTTAAGGGAATGTTGTAGCTGGTTTTATTTTCTATCCAGACCACTAACACTTTTTCCATATCAGCAGTAAGGCTGTTTCACTTCCTTATTATTCATTCAGTGTTCATTCATAGCTCCCTCAAACAAAATAGTAACATCAAAGATCACCTGATCATAGATTACATAACATGTATTAATATAATAATGATGAAAAAGTTTGAAATAGTGTGAGAATTACCAAAATGTGACAGACACAAAGTGAGCACATGATGTTGGAAAAATGGTGCTAGTAGACTTGTTTGATGTAGCATTGCCACAAACTCTCAATTTATAAAAAATGTAATATCTGTGAAGTACCATAAAGTGATGTACAATAAAACAAAGTGTGTTTGTAATCAAGTGGATTGTAAGTGTTGGTCTACTTTGGATTCTGTTTTGTTCTTTGTGCCAGTATCAAACTATCTTGGCTATGGTAGATTTAAAGTATGTTTTAAAATCATGTTGTGCAAGCCTATCAACTTTGTTTTTCTTTTTCAAATTTGTGTTGGCTCTTTCAGATCCTATAAGGTTTCATATATTTTGTGACTCAGCTTGACAATTTCTACAACAGGAATGCTGTTGAGATTTTAATAGTGATTGCAATTCATTGATATCGATGTGGGTAAAATAAAAATTTTAGCAAATACTGTCTTCCTGGCCATGAATATGGTATCTCTTCATTTATTTCAGTGAGCTTTTATTTCTCTCAACAATATTCCATAGTTTTCAGTGTCTTGTACATATTTTGTCAAATTCACTTTTAGGTGTTTTATATTGTTTGATGCTATTGTAAATGGCACAGTTTTTAAATTTCAAATCCCAATTGTTCATGGTAGTATATAAAATGAATCATCATGTGTATATATATATATATTTTTTTTTTTTCCTTGTAGCCAACAGCCTTATTAAACTCATCTGCATTTTTTTGGAGATTCATTAGGGTTTTTTACATAAACAATCATATTGTATATTACTCAGTGCTCCTTATATTCATGAAGTTTTTCTACTTTGGTATTTGGGAATACAAACTATTTTCACCCCTATGAGTTTCAGGTATTGTTCTACTTGCTTTTTTCTGATGGTTACTTTCCCAGCTCCAGGTAATTTTCTCACATGCATGAACTGATCGGTTCTTAGATTAAAACTTGTGAGGAACTTTTTGGAGATCCCTGAGCTATGTCTCTGGACAGCTCTTTCTACACTGGTGCTCTACTTGTGAATTCTAGCCATGTTGGCCTCTTTGAATTATTAGTTGTCTCCTCAAGCGGGATTCTGTGTGGCTGTTTATTTCCTGCACTGTGCAGTGGAATCTCTCTCTAGGCAGTAATCTGGGGATAATATTAGGTCTCACCTCATCATTTCCCTTTTTGTAGGGATCATTGTTCTGTGCTTCTGTAATCTAATGTCTGAAAATGGTTCTAACGTGTGGGTTTTTTCTTTTGCTTTTTGTTTTGTTTTGTTTTAACTTTAAGTTACTCCACCATAGTTGGGAACAGAAATGTCTATTTTAATGATTTTTTTAAATTTTATTTTAAAGATATGGAGTACAATTCAGGGTTAGGTATACATATGTTCACTATACAGGTACCCTTGTTGAAGAGGTGTGTCCCTCTCTCCCTTTGCAGTTTCCCACTACAGCCAATCCCACCTCCCCCAAGCAGTTTCCCACTACTGCCAATCCTTTTCTTATAGTATTATAATAATTGTTCAAGGTCCACTTATGTAATACTCATTTTTTTGTTTCTGTGACAGAACACTCTACAGACTCTAAGTTGCTCCAAGTTGCTGTGAAGTTCATAATTTTGTCCTTCTTTATGGCTGCATAATATTCCGTCATGTATATGTACCACATTTTTTAATGCACTCCTCTTTCGATGGGCAGCACGGTGGTTCCATGTATTTGCTGTTGTGAATAATGCTATAATAAACTTGTGTGGAGGTATCTTTTTCATTGAGTGATTTGAGTTCCTCTGGTATATTCCCTTTAGGGGGGTTGCAGGGTTGTATGGAAGGTCGATTATTAGATCTTTTAGAAATCGCCAAACTCTTTTCCACAGAGTGTGTACTAGTTTACACTCCCACCAACAGTATAGAAGTGTTCCCTTTTCCCCGCAATCCTCTCACCATCTGTTGTTTTTTGAGTTATTGATGGTGGCCATCTTGACTGGAGATAGATGGTATCTCAGGGTGGATTTAATTTGCATTTCTTTGATGACTAGTAAGGCAGAACATTTTTCATGTATCTCTTGACTGCTTCAGTATCTTCTTTTGAGAAGTGTCTTCATATATTTTGCCCACTTTGTAATGGGACTGTTTGTTTTTTTCTTTTTGGAACATTTGAGTTCCTCCTAGATCCTAGATGTTAGGCCTTTGTTAGACATACAGTTGGCAAATATTTTTTCCCAGTCTGTGGGCTGTCTCCCTGCTTTCTCGATGGTTTCTTTGACTTTGCAGGAGTTTTTCAGTTTGATGAGGTCCCCTTGTCTATCTTATCTCTTATGGCATGGACACATGAGGTTTGATCAGGAATTGGTTGCCAGTTCCAACTTCCATAAGGGTGTCTCCTGCATTTTCTAAGGTTCTTACATTTAGGTCTTTGATCCATTTAGAGTTGATTTTTGTGTATGGTGATAGCAGGGGGTCTTGTTTTAATCTTCTCCATGTGGTCAGCAAGTTTTCCCAGCATCATTTACTGAATAGGTTCTTCTCTCTCTAGTGGTTGGTGGTGGCAGATTTGTTGCAGATGAGTTGGTTGAAAAATTGATGTTTTGCTTCTGGAATTTCTATCCTGTGCCATTGATCTAGAGATTTTGGTAAGAAGTTTCTTCAAGTTCTTGT
>CAUYQG010126137.1:0-33444 GCA_963574415.1 Tarsius wallacei | reverse complement strand
AGAGAGAGAGAGAGAGAGAGAGAGAGAGGGAGGGAGAGAGAGAGGGAGGGAGGGAGGGAGGAAAGAAAACTGTAAACCAATATTAATATCCCTTATGAACATAAATGCAAAAATCTTTAACAAAATATTATCAAATTGAATCCAACAGAACATCACAGAGATAATACACTGTGACCAAGTGAAAATTAACCCAGGGATTCAAGGATGGTTCAACACACACAAATCAATAAATGTAATACATCACATCAACAAAGTGAAGGACAAAAACCATATGACTTTTTCAATAGATGCAGAAAAAGCATTTGATAAAATGTAATATCCCTTCAAGATAAAAGCTCTCAGCAAATTAAGTATAGAAGGAATGTACCCCAACATAATAAATTCCATATACGGAAAACTCTCAGATAACTGAATGGGGGAAAAACTGAAAGTCTTTCTTCAAAGAACTGAAACAAAAAAAAGAATCCTATTTTTACCACTTTTATTGAACATAGTAATGGAAATTCTAGCCAGAGCAGTCAGACAAGAGAAAAAGATAAAATACATCCAAATTAGAAAAGAAAAAAATCAATTTGTCCTTTCTTATAAATGACATTAACTCATATATATAGAAAAACCAAAAGATCCCACCAAAAAATTCAGAACTGATAGACAAATTTAGTAATTTTTTATGTTTATTTTAAAGATGTGAAGTACAACTCAGTATTAGGTAGATAAATGGTCATCATATAGGTAAAGTTTGAGTCTCCCTTTGGTTCCCACTTTACCTGGTTTGAGATCAGGTACCCTTATTGATGTTATATGTTCCCTCTCCACTATCAGTGTCAAGCTACTGACAAATTCTTTCTTATAGTGTCAGGATAAATGATCTGGGTCTGCTTATGAGTGAGAACATGTGGTACTCAGTTCTTTGTTTCTGTGATAGATCACTGAGTGTGATAGACTCTAAATCCAACCATTTTGCTGCGAAGTTCATAATTTTTTACTTCTTTTTGGCTGCATAATATTTTATTGTGTATATGTACCACATTTTTTTATCCATCCACTTTTGACGGGCAGCATGGTTGGTTCCAAGTATGTGCTATTGTGAATAATGCTGCAATGAACACGTGTGCAGGTATCTTTTTTTATAGAATAATTTGAGTTTCTACAGGAATATTCCCAGAAAGGGGATTTCTGGGTCATATGGAAGTTCCATTTTTAGAACTTTTAGGAGTCACCACACTGTTTTCCACAGAGGTTGTATTAGTTTATACTCCCACGAACAGTGTAGAAGTGTTCCCTTTTCTCCACATCCTTGACAGCATCTGTTATTTTTTGAATTACTGATGATAGCCATCCTGAGTGGAGTTAGGTGGTATCTCAGTGTGATTTTAATTTGCATTTCTTTGATGCTTAGTGAGACTGAGCATTTTTTCATGTATCTGTTAGCTGCTCATATGTCTTGTTTTGAGAAGTGTCCGTTCATATCTTTTGTCCTTTTAACAGGGCTGTTTAGTTTTTTTCCTTTCAGCAGGTTTGAGTTACTTGTAGATCCTGGGTGTTTGGCCTTTGTCAGATATACAATTGGCAAATATTTTTTCCCATTCTGTGGGCTGCCTCCCCACTCTCTTGATAGTTTATTTTGTTTTGCAGAAGCTCTTCAGTATGATGAGGTCCCCTTGTCTGTTTTATCTCTTATGGCATGGGGACTTAATGTTTTGATCAGGAATTGGTTGCCTATTTCTATTTCTGTAAGGATGTCTCCTGCATTTTTAAAAATTCTTTTTAAAAAATTCTTTATTTTAAAGATGTAGGGTACAATTCAGGGTTAGGTATACAAATGTTCATTATGCAGATACCCTTGTTTATGAGGTGTGCTTTCCCCTCCTTGGACAGTTTCCTACTACTACCCACCCTACCTCCCTTGGCAGTTTCTCACTTTCTTATAGTATTAAGATAATTGTTCAAGGTCCACTTATGAGTGAGAATATGTGCTCAGTTTTCTGTTTCTGTGATAGATCACTGAGTATGATAGACTCTAAATCCATCCAAGTTGCTGCAAAGTCCATATGGTTGTTCTTCTTTATGGCTGTATGCTATTTCATTGTGTATATGTACCACTTTTTTTTTATCCAGTCCAGTTTTGATGGGCAGCATAATTGGTTCCATAATTTTCCTATTGTGGATAGTGCTGCAATAAACATGTGTGTGCAGGTATCTTTTTTGTAGAATGATTTGAGTTCCTCCAGATATATTCTTAATAGGTGGATTGCTGGGTCATATGGAAAGTCAATTTCTAGTTCTTTCAGAAATCGCCACACTGTTTTCCAAAGAGGTTGCACTAGTTGCATTACTACCATTAGTGTAGAAGCGCTCCTTTTTCTCCGCATTCTTGCCAGCATCCGTTGTGGTTTGTTTTATTAATGATGACCATTCTTACTGGGGTTAGGTGGTATCTAAATGTGGTTTTGATTTGTATTTCCCCGATGATTAGTGAGGCTAAGCACTTTCAATGTGTCTGTTAGCTTCCCATATATCTTCTTTTGAGAAGTGTCTATTTATGTCTTTTGCCCACTTTTTAATAGGGCTGTTTGTTTTTACCCTTTTAGCATGTTCAAGTTCCTTTTAGATCCTAGATGTTAGGCCTTCGTCAGATATACAGTTGGCAAATATTTTTTCCCATTCTGTGGGATTTCTCCCTGCTCTCTTGATGTTTTCTTTTGCCTTGCAGAAGTTTTTCAGTTTGATGAGGTTCCACTTGTCTATCTTATCTCTTATGGTATGGGCGCTTTGGGTTTTGATCAGGAATTGGTTGCCAGTTCCAATTTCCATAAGGGTGTCTCCTGCATTTTCTAAAGTTCTTATAGTTTGAGGTTTCATGGTTCAGTCTTTGATCCATTATGAGTCAATTTTTTGTGTATGGTGATAGGTAGTGGTCCTATTTCAATCTTCGCATGTGATCAGCCAGTTTTCTCAGCACCATTTACTGAATAGGTTCTCCTCTCCCCAGCGGTTGTTGGTGGAGGTTTTGTCAAAGATGAGTTGGTTGAGAAATTGAGGTTTTGCTTCTGGAATCTCTATCCTATTCCATTGGTCCATATGCCTGTTCTTGTACCAACACCAGACTGTTTTGATTATTGTAGTCTTATAGTAAAGTTTAAAGTCTGGAAGTGTGATAACTCCCGCTTTGTTTCTTTTGCTAAGGATTGTTCTGGGTATTCATAGTTATTTATGTTTCCATTTGAATTTCTGCACTGTCATTTCCTGGACTGAGAAGAATGATGTTGGTAATTTAATGGGTATTGCCTCAAATCTAGAGATTGACTTGGATAGGATGTACATCTTAACACTGTTGATTTTTCCAACCTGTGAGCATGGAATACTTTTCCATTGGGCTATGTCTTCTTTGATTTCTTTGAGCAGTGTTTTATAGTTTTTGTTGTAAGGGTCTTTCACTTCTATGATTAGGAAGATGCTGAGGTATTTCATTCTTTTTAAGACTTTGTGAATGGGATTGTGCTTTTTATTTGGTTCTCTGCCTGTTTGTTATTGGTGTATAAGTATGCAACTGTCTTTTGCATGTTGATTTTGAGACTTTGCCAAAGTTCTTTATCATTGCAAGGAGGTTTTTGATAGATTCTCTTGGGTTTTCAAAGTATAGGATCATATCATCAGCAAAGAGAGATAACAATTTCCTCTTTTTCTATTTGCATCCCCTGATTTCCTTCTCTTTTCTGATTGCTGTAGTTAGGACTTCCAACACTATGTGGAACAGGAGGGATGAGAGTGGGCAGCTTGTCTTGTTCCAGTTTTCAAGGGCAATTCTTCCAATTTCTGTCCAGTTAGCAATATTTTGGCTGTGGGTTTATCATAGATGGCTCTTACTATTTTGAGGTATGTTCCCTCTGTGCTTAGGTGTTCAGGGTTTTTTATTTAAAAGGGATTCTGAATTTTGTCAAAAAACTTTTTCTGTGTCTAATGATATAATGATATAATCATGGAGTTCTTGTTTTACATCTATTGATGCGTTTAATTATGTTTAAGGTCTTGCAGATGTTGAACCAGTCTTGCATCCCAGGGAGGAAGCCTATTTGGTCATGGTGGATGATTTTTGAGATGTGTTGCTAGAATCTTGTTGAAAATTTTTGCATCCATGTTCTTCAGGGATATTAGCCTGTAGTTCTCTTTCTTTGTTGGATCTTTACCTGGTTTTGATATCAATGTGATGTTAGCTTCATAAAATTATTTGAGGAGAGTTCCATCTTTCTTGATTGCCTAGAATACTTTCAATAGCATTGGTAGCACTTCCTCTTTGTATGTTTTTTAGCTTTCCAGTGAAAAGCCATCTGGTCCAGAACTTTTTGGTAGGTTTTTTCCTTATAACAAAGTTAATTTTCTGGGTTGTTGTTGGTCTAGTTAGGATCTCAATTTCTTCCTGTTTCAACCTTGGAACGTTGTGTGATGGCAGAAATTCCTCTATTTCATTTAGGTTTTTGAGTTTGTTTCCATACAGGCGTGCATAGTAATTTCTGATTATCTTTTGTATTTCTTCAATGTCAGTTTTGACTTGATCTTTTGCATTTGATTGCTTTTATTTGGACTTTTTCTCTGTTTTATTGGTCAATCTGGCTAGGGGTCCATCAATCTTGTTTATCCTTTCAAATAACCAGCTTTCTGCTATATTGATTTTTTTTCTATATTTTTCTCTTCTGTGTCTCATATTTGGGCTTTTTACTTTGGTGATCTGAATTCTTCTGCTGAAGTTATGGTTTTGGTGGTCCTGCCTTTCCACTTCCCTTAGGTGATTTGCCAGGCTGTTAATATGTGATCTTTCTATTTTCTTGATGTGTGTTCATAGAGGTATGAATTCTCCTCTTAGTATTGATTTCATGGCATCCTAGAGGTTTTGGTAAGATGGTTCTTCATTTACATTTGTTTCCAGGAATCTTTCAATTTCTGTTTTGATTTCTGTGTTGACCCAGGAGTTGTTCAGTATCATGCTGTTTAGTGTCAATGTCTTTGTGGGTTTTGGGGGAATTTTGTTAGTGTTGATATTTATTTTTATTCCACTATGGTCTGAGAAAGTGTATGGCAGTATTTTGATCTTAAGAAATTTGTTTATGCTTGTTATGTCCGAGGATGTGGTCAATCTTGGAGTAAGTTCTACGCAGTGAGGAGTAGATTGTATATTCCACAGTTGTTGGGTGGAGTGTTCTGTAGGTATCCATTAAGTCCATTTGGTCAAGACACAAGTTGAGGTTTTAGATCTCCTTGTTGATTTTTTTCCTTTAATGATCTATCTAGGGTTGTTAGTGTGGTATTTAAGTCCCCAGCTAAAATAGTGTTAGAGTCAATATCTTTTTACAGTTTACCTAGTAACTGTTTTATGAAAGCTGGTTCTCCTGTGTTAGGTGCATATATGTTTAGGATGGATATTTCTCATTGATGGATTGAACCTTTGTCATTATGTAGTTTTCTGTATCTTTTTATTTTTATTTTTTTATTTTTAAAGATGCGGGATCCAATTCAGGGTTAGGTATACAAATGTTCATTATGCAGGTACCCTTGTTGATGAGTTGTACTTCCCCCTTCCCCAGGCAGATTCCCATTACTGCCAATCCTGCTTCCCTGCTCCCCTTCTGGCAGTTTCTGGCTACTGCCAATCCTTTTCTTATAATATTATGGTAATTGTTCAAGGTCCACTTATGAGTGAGAACCTGTGGTTCTCAGTTCTTTGTTTCTCTGATAGATCACTCAGTAGTATAGACTCTAAGTCCATCCACGTTGCTGTGAAGTTCATGATATTGTTCTTCTTTATGGCTGTGTAATATTCAATTGTGTATATGTACCACATTTTTTAATCCAGTCCTCTTTTGATGGGCAGCACGGTTGGTTCCATGTTTTTGCTACTGTGAACAATGCTGTGATAAAGGATCACCACACTGTTTTCCTCAGAGTCTGCACTAGTTTATACTCTCACCAACAGTGTAGAGGTGTTCCCTTTTCACTGCATCCTTTCCAGCGTCTGTTGTTTTTTGAGTTATTGATGATAGCCATGCTGACTGGAGTTAGGTGTATCTCAGTGTAGTTTTAATTTGCATTTCTTTGATGACTAGTGAGGCTGAACATTTCTTCATGTATCTGTTGGCTGCTCATATATCTTCTTTTGAGAAGTGTCTATTTATATCTTTTGCCCACTTTGTAATGGGTCTGTTTGTTTTTTTCTTTCCAGCACATTTGAGTTCCTTGTAAATCCTAGATGTTAAACCTTTGTCAGTCATACAGTTGGCAAATATTTTTGATAGCTTAAAGGTTGTTTCGTCTGATATTAAAGTGACTCCTGCCTCTTTTGTGTTCCATTCACCTAAAATTTTTTTTCCATCCTCTAACTTTGAATCTGTGATTGTCCTGGTGGCAGCATATTGTTGGGTCCTGTTTTTTTAATATGGCTTGCCATTCTATGTCTTTTCAGTAGTATATTTACTCCAGTCACATTCAGGCTGATTATTAAGATGTGAGAGTTTACTCCTGTTATGAGGCTCTTATAAAGTTCTTTGGTTTTGTTTGTTTGTTTATTTGTTTGTTGGTATTCTTTTGATTTTGGTGTTTATATGTGTATGTTTTCAGTTTTCCAGTCATGATGCATTGATTCTTTGTTTTCCTGCATTCTTGGGAAAAGCGTGGTCATTCGTTTTTTCTTTCTTCTGTGGTTAATACCTTCTTAAGTGTCTCTTGTAGAGCTGGTCTGGAGGCAGCATAAATTCTTAGGGATTGAATGTCTAGGAAGGATATTAACTCTCTCTCACTGAAGAAGCTTAGCTGGGTAGGAAATTCTTGGCTGGAATTGTTCATCCTTGAGAACTTTGAAGGTTGTACTCCAGTCTCTTTTAGCCTTTAGTATTTCTGTTAATAAGTCCTATGCTATTCTAATTGGTCTTCCCTGGTAGCTACTCTGATCTTTCTCTCTTACTGCCTTTAGGATTTTTCCTTTTATACTTACTTTGTGTAAATGAATTACTACACAAGTTGGTCTTCTCATTTGACGTCTTGCCAGAGTTCTCTGATTCTCTTTTTTTGGGATGGTTGTGTCTGATGAGATGAGGGAAATTTTCTTGGTGAACCTCATGGAATATTTGTTCCAGGGTGGTCTCTGTCTTCCTTTCTGCCTGAGAAACACTGATCATGTAAGTTTGGCCTCTGAATGTAATCACATATCTCTTGGAGGCTTTTTGGTTTTTTTAAATCTTTTTATGCTTCCTTTCTATGGTTTTAACAGTTTGGGTTGGTTCCATATTTCAGTCTTCAAGTTCTAAGAGTATTTCTTCCGCTTGGTTAATTCTGCTTTCCATGTTTGTCAGTTAGTAATTTATTTTGTTTACTGTATTCTTTATTGCTGTCATCTCAGTTATCAACTTTTTCATTCTTTGTTCTTGCCTTACTTTGTTTCTCTTCACCCTCTCCATTGATACCTTGATATCCGGATTTGTGGTTTGAGACCAGTTGTTCTGGGGGCTCCTCATTGTTTGAGTTCTGAAGTCTGTATTCTCAGGCACTGTCTTTCCATGGGCTGGGGGGGGTACCTTTGTTCTTTCATTGATTCTTCCTCATTTGTGATGGATTCCTCCCTCTTTTTTTCCCTCTTTAATTCTGTTGCACAGTGGTGTGGAGGATAGCTTTTACTTGTGTTTGCTCAACTCCTTATTCTTCCTTAAGTATGTCTCTGGATTTGTTCAATTTTGAAGCTGGGTTGGGTTTGAGGGCTCTGCTGTCTTTTCACAGTTTTGAGATTGGATTAAGGAGTGATGGGGAGAGCTATGGTTCAGGAGCTACCTGAAGATCACAGTATGTGCTGACTGAAGTGTGGGTCCCTTGGAACCTACTTCCCAGCACCTTACAATATGTTCATGTGGTGGCAGTGTATGCTTGCCCCTGAAACCAAAATGAGATAAGAGAAAGGAAAAGAATAGATTCCAACTCAAAAAAAAAAGAACAGAGAAAGAAAGAAGTTAGAAGAAAAAAGGAAGATGAAGAGAAAGGAGAAGAGGATAATAGACAAACAAAAATAAACAAACAAAACAATTTAAGATACACTTACCCTCAAATATACCCATATGCAAAAAAAAAAAAAATCAGAAGACACACACCAAAAAACGAGAGAGAGAATGCTCCTTCTGTGGTCATTTATGGAACTTCAGTTTTCTTTCCTTTTTTTTTTTTAACTGGTGTGTCCCAAGCACTACAGCTTTTGGCTTGCCACAGTCAGGAGTGGGCTCCAGTCTCTAGACCCTCCCCTCTGCTCTCAATGCAGACCAATCAGGCTCAGTACTGTCCATGTGGCTCAGACGTTCCAAAGACTGCTGAGGGAAAGGGGGTGAATCAGATCAGGACTCATCACAAGTTGTATGCTACCAGGTCTTCTACTCCAATTGTACACATCCGTGTTTGATCCAGTGTAGGGTGTGGGGCATCTGCTTCCCCAGTATTCTGTACTTGCAGTATCCTCTTTAGGTCAACGATGGGTGATCCCAGAGGGTTTTGGAGATTGCCCCTCTATCTCAGAATAGAGGCTGCTCAGAATTCGGTGAACTAAAGCAGGTCTCTGCCCAGGTTCTGAGACAGAGAAAAAGACATTGGCCCATGTCTTATCCTCCAGTGGTCAGCTCCAGATTTCCTTCCTCTGTTTTCTTCACAGTCCCTGCTGCAGAGTCTGACCAGGTGCCAGGTGCTGAGAGGTGGCTGATCTCTGCTGCCTTTTCCCGAGAGATGCCCCAAGAGTGGCAGATGTTTCTGTGCTCTGGGGCACCAATTTGAAAGCAGTGGTAAATTGCAGCTGCTTCTGCAGGAGAACCCCAGTTGCTTGATCCTGCATCTACCTGCAGTTGGATATTCACTCACCCACTTGCACACACATGCATGCAGATTCATCCTTATGCATACTCACCCATGCATAGACTCACACACTCTAACTGATTTCATCACCATCTTTAATTCAGTAAATTTGAAGCCTACAAAATCAGTACACAAAAATCGGTGGTATGTCTATACACAACGAGCTAGTAGTAAAAGAAATCAAAAAGCAGTTTTATTTACAATAACTAAAAAGAAAAGCCTAAGTATAAATTTAACCAAAAAGGTGAAAGACTTCTACAATAAAAATTACAGACACTGATGAAAGAAATTTAAGAGGACACAAATTTAAGCACATCCCATGATCATGAATTGAAATAATTAGTATTGTTAGAATGATCATACTATTCAAACTACAATGCAATCCCTATCAAAATGTGTATATTTTTCACAGAAACAGTAAAAACAGTTTCTTAATCTTATGTGGAACCACAAAAGAGTCCAAATAGCCAGAACAATTGTGAGCAAAAAGAACAAAGCTGGAGGTATCACTTTACCTGACTTCAAAATATACTGCAAACCTATAGAAACCAAAACAACATAGTATTGGTATAAACCGATGTAACGAAGTAAAAAAACCAAGAAGTAAATTCATGCATTTACAATCAACTAATCTTTCAATAAATGCATCAAGAATATACATTGGAAAAAGGACACCCTCTTCAATAAATGATCTGAGAAAAACTGGAGATCCACATGCAAAAGAATGAAACTATACCCCTGCCTTTCACCACATTAAAAAAAAACTCAACTAAAAATGGATGAAAGACTTAAGCATAAAGCCTGAAGCTATAAGACTACTAGAATAAAACATAGGAGAAATACCTCAGGACATTGGTCTCAGCAAAAGATTTTATGGCTAAGAATTCGAAAACACAGGCAACAAGACCCAATATAGACAAATGGGACTATATTAAACCAAAAGTCTTCTGCACAGTGAAGAAAACAATCAACAGAGTGAAGAGACAATCACTAGCCTAGGAGAAAGTATTTGCAAACTCTTAATTCAACAAGGGACTAGTATCCTGAATGTAGAAGAAACCCACATATCACAAATGCAAAAACTCAAATTATCCCATTAAAATATCAGTAAAGGATCTGAATAGACATTTCCTAAGTGAAGATATACAGATGGCTAACAGGTATATGAAAACATGCTCAATATCACATATCATCAGGGATATACAAATCGAAACCAAACCATAGTGAGATATTCTCTTACCCCAGTTAGAATGGTTATTATCAAAAAGACAAGACATAACAGATGCTGGTAAGGATTTGGAGAAATGGCAGCTCACACAGTGTAGGTAAGAATGTAAATTAGCATATCTATTATGGAAAACAGTATGGAGGTTTCTCAAAAAACTAAAAATAGAACTACTGTATGATCTAGGAATCCCACTACTGGGTATTTATTCACAGAAAAGAAAATCAGTACATCAAAAGAGATACCTGCACTGCATGTTTATTGCAGTACTATACACAATAGCCAAGATGTAGAATCAACAAAAGTGTCTATTGATGAATGAATGGATTTTTAAAATGTAATTTATATATACACAATGGTATACCAGTAATCCATAAAAAAGAATGAAATCCTGTAATTTGTAACATCACGGGAAAAACTGGAAGACATTATGTTAAGTGAAATAAGTCAGACATAGACAAATATTTCATATTCTCACTCACATATAGGAGTTATACAATTGATCTCACTGAGGTACAGATTGGAATGACATACATATACCAGTGACTGTGAACGGTGTGGGAGATTAAGACCATTTGGCTAATAGCTAAAAATGGATAAGAAGATAAAAGAAATAAATTCTAGTGTCTAACAGCACTATATAGTACCTATAGTTAACAATAACATATTGTATATTTCAAAATAGCTAGAGAGAAAATTTGAAGTGTTCCCAACCCAAAGAAATGGTAACTGTTTGAGGCAATGAATATTCTAAGTACCCTGATTTGATCATTACACATTGTCTGCATGTGTCAAAATATCACAGGTACACCATAAGTGTACATAAATGCACAATTATTATGCATCAATTTGAAAATGTTTTCCAAGAAGCTACAATTTTTAGTTATAAAAAATAGCTATAGGTTTCATAAAAACAAGAGATAAAATTCCAGTTATGAGGAATAGCATGCCTAAAGGCAAAGCAGTGGGGAAAAAGTAAGATGTGTAGAGATGTATGGATGGGTCAGAAAAAAAAAAAGATGCAATGATATAGTGGCCCTCATTTCTGTTTTGTCTTTAATGTACATGAAGAATGACTGACCTTTAGTGGAAGATCAGTGAGTAATGGGAAATAACACAAGTGCTTATTTTGGAACCAAAACTTCAAAATGGCAGTTCTACAATTTACATTTTTAAGGGTTGAATTATCATGACTAAATGCCATTTTTCTTCATATGTGATGATGTCTGTTCGTGTGACAACACGACATTTTATAAATGACACATTATACCATTCTGTACTTTTCAGAAGAAAATATGCCTGCTGTCTACCCCATTTCTTTCTTAATCCCTCATTGCTTTACCCCTTCAATAAATTATGTGTTATTCCAAAGAATTATGTTTACAGCTTTTAAAAAACTTTTTTCCCCAAATATGGCTAGGAAAGAAGTGAAATCTCTCTTGGACACCATTGAACTACCAGTTCTCTTTTCTGAAGAATTGTGGGTGAGCTCACAGTCTATATTATTATAAATCTGGGAGGATTTCTTCCCATCTCTACCAATTGCTAGCACTAAGATCATCCTTTATTAGTCTTTCCTCCATTTATTTTCACTTGGACTAGGACAATTCTTACATCAAGCAACCCCTTATTATTATCTTCAATTTTGTTATCTGGATTTGTTTTCTAGTTCAGAACAAATATACATCTCGTGAATATAAAAATCTATGACATAATTTCACAGATCTGGCAGTTGACTACTAAAGTGCTTCTTTCAAGGAAAAGAGACAATGCAGACACTGGAGAACCAAGTCAAGTGAGTTTTTCTGTCCATACAGCTGTACCAGAATGAAGCCGAGAGATAATTTGGCTCCAGTTCATCATGGTTTATAAAGAGCTTCGTTCAATAATTGTTACTGACTGCCTTTTTTCACAAAGCCTTGTGCTATGTATTGTAAGGGGACAAGAATGTCTAAGATACTGTTATTACCATCAAAAATGTATAGTCTAACACATAAGATCAAAGCATGATTGCATCATAGAGACTGATGATCATTATAAGACAAGTAGAAATAAAGGGCTATAGGACTTTAAGGAAGAAGGGGATTATTTTTCACTGGCTAGGGGCCAGTCATGCTTCTGAAAAATGCAGTATTTGACCTCTGTCCTAACATTTGGGCAGAAAGCATGCAGCAATAGAAATTCACATGCTTTGAGCCATAGAGAATTGGTCAATATCATCTGTTACAATCATACCCTGCATTCTTCTTCGTAGGACTTATTCCATTTAACTCCGTTGTACCTGATCCCCAGGATCTTGAGCATAAATATCAAGAATATATAATGATCTGCTTCACTAAGTTGACTTTAAGGTTTTACTTTTGCTTGAATAGTTTGTAATCATTCCATTTATTTAAATAACCTGAAAAGCAGTTAAATAAGTGATGATGCCTAAAGCTCTTTTCCCACCATAACATTCTAGCTTTCTCTTTCATCATAAATCTTAAGTTTGCCTTAAGATTCTAACAGCTCCTTAGTAAGTGTGAAGTGGAACTATAATTATGATAGTAGCCAGAAAAGAAAACATTAGATTTATAGATATGTTATTCTAAATAAATACTTGGGGATGGGAGGAATCTCAACTCAGAGATGCAAAGATTCTATGATGATTAAAACTCATCATCTAGCTGCTTAGACTTCTTTTTTCTCTTGTTTGTTCTGTGCTGCACTAAATTATATGTCTATATTATGAAGTAGCCTGCATTTTTCCATTTCAAATTTTCTAATACATAAAAAATAATTAACCTTATAATAGCTTTGATTCTAGACGCCCAAACTGCCCTTTTCCTTATTAGTGATTTTAATTTGTTCAACATGTATTGGGTCACTGACAATAAGACATCCAATTTTTAATTTAAATGGACTATAATCTTCTTGGAAGAGAAAATTGTCTCAAACTGTAATTAAAACATCATAACTTCTTAATGTATCTCTATTGCTGAGCAATATATTACCTGTGGTTCACTCATCACAGTCAATTTAAACAGACTTACTTTCATTATTTTATGTTTTATCAAAAATATCACCCAATACATAAAATTTAATTTTAATTGTATATTATCTAAGCATAATGCATAATGTGCTGTACCAAAGAGTGTTGTTCATATGTCAATGCTTCTACATCACTCTGGGAAGGTGGGAGTAACATTTGGAATATTTTTTTTCTATTCTAAAATTACTATTACTATTCTAAAATTACTATTATAGTCTGGCAGAAATGTGGGAAACAATTTATTTCAACAGAGATAAATTAATCAATGTCTTGGTATATATTGTGTAGAAAACCTATTTCTTATAAAAAAAAATGATCCGGAGGTATCTGAAAGGTATATTGAAAGTCTTTCAAATGCTAGCATGAACTACTCTCACATATTTAAAAAAACTTCAATGATTTCAGAAATAAAAACTGTTTCTAATGCTTTAAAGAAAATTCAGAAGTAACAAAGATCTTGAACTATATGTGCTGTTTGACTAAGAGCTGCTTACCAAGCTTCAAAATTATGGTAATTTCAATCCTGAGGTTTTGGTTTTTATATTTATATTTTAAATAACAACTAAGCACATTTTATGAACTGCATCACTAAGAAACCATCTGTACATTTTTATATAGGCCACTTAAATTTTGTTAAATTTGTCAGTTGCTAAAAACTGTAAGCTGTACTTTTTAAAGTCATTAAAAGGTAGCTCTCGAGACCAAAAGCCACTCTGGTTGTCGTCAAAAACATACCAATGTCTGCGGTTGTTTTAATAGGCACTGGGAGAAAATAAAAGCATGAAGCAAAAGGTTATGTCTTCATATCACTAAAACATCTCATAAATGAGGAAGATTTGGTTAATCAACCATCCAAATGTCTTTGTGGACTAAGTGCCGCCAAGCTGGAGGGCTAATGCTACTTTTCACATTGATTTATGAATGTTATTTAATAAAGGTCATGAACCCCCAACTCCACCCCAAAATACATGTCAGAGTGTTCTAGACTGGTTTGCTACTGGGAGTACCTGGTAGGAGTAACAATTTTGTATAAAGTTAGTTTAGGCCACAGAGATTATTCTTAGCCCGATTTATTCTTATGTGTAACTGAACGGACAGCAGCAATCAGTAGAGTTATGTCCTTACCTTGCCTTTGACAGATGCTTCTCTTCTGTTAGGAACAAATGCCCACCAAAATGGTTCTTTAAGCCTAAGCACACTGTGTTAGGATCTCTGACCTAACTCAGCCCCTGTTGAAATGTTGTGTGCATACAGAAAGTAAGCAAGGAAGTTTAGTCAGGAACTCCGAGCCAATTGCTTCTAAAACTTTTATTTCAGACAAAGTATTTGGGTAGCCCTTAGTGAAAATTTAAGCTAAGTTTTTCCCTTTATCTTTTCCCCTCTATTGTATTTCATCATTTCTTATCATTGTTAATATTGTCCCTTGCAGCTAACTGTGACTGGTAAAACAACATCACATTAGTGATGTTAACAAATTAACAAGTAACCTATATTGAATATATATTACTAAGTTTTTTCTGAAGTATTTCTGTTGCGGCCCCTAAATGCTTCGGTGTATAATTTCTGAGAACAAGGACACTCTCTTATACAACTGCAGACCTATTAACTTCAGGGAATCAATATCAATACAATATTCTTACATAATCTCCAGGACTTAAAATTTGCCACATGTATTTTATAGTCACCTCCTTCCCCCCAAGTTTCAGTCTAAGATCAAATCCAGGATCACTAATTATATTGTTATGTCTCTTTTGGCCCTTTAATCTGGTACATTTCTTTGGTCATTTCTTTTTTCTTTTATGACCTTTACATTTTTTTTTTTTAAGTACAGGCTAATTGTTTTGTACTTTGGGTTTGTCTGAGGTTTCCGCATGATTAATTTCAGGAAACAAATTCTATGGGCAGAAATAGCACAGAAATAATGTCATATCCTTTTTTCAGAAGGTGCGGAACATGAGTTTGCCCCATGTTTGGTGAGATTATCCTAGAATCACTTGGCTAATGTAATGTCTGCCAGGTGTCACCATTGAAACATTTCTATTTCTTTTCTTTGTTGTTATTAAATACTTTGTAAAAAGATACATTGAATCTACGTAAATATGCTGTTCTTCATTTAACTTTTAATTACTAGTTTTAGCATCCATTGATGTCTTGCCTGACTCAATTTTTACTATGACGGTGGCCACGTGACAATTTTTTTCAACATTTATGAATTGGTATTTTACTACAAAAAGGGTTTTTTCTTCTCCATTTGTTTATTTGTATAATTATACTATAGGTTTATGGACTCATCTTAATTGGATGGCTTATGGTTTGTACAAATGATGGAGATACACCGCTCCAAGAGAATCTCTTCTCAGGATGTGGTTGTCTGACACTTAAGATCCATTTCAGTGTTCACACCAAGGCCATGGTCCCCAGAGCTGCCCCTAGTCAGTGCTCAGGAATGGCAGATGTCTTAGAGTTGGGCCATCTGCACCCAGCCCAGGCCTGGTGTAGAGAGGAATCTTCTCTAGGACTCCCATCAGCCTGTGCAAGACTTTCTTTCTCAGAGCTGCACTGCAGACTGTAGCTCTTCCCATCCAATCCAGCTTCCTTCCTCCTCTCCCTTTACAGGAGTCAGTACCTCATTGCATGTGTGGCTCTCCTCCTTCGACTCCGTCTCCTCTTTATCCTTTATAGGCATTGTCTCCAGTAAATCTATCGTATTTCTAATTCTGTCGTGGGGCGTGCTTTTTGGAGGTCACAAACTGACGTGTTCTGCTACGTTATTTATTTTGATACTCAAATTGTTCCAGATTTGGCCAGTAGGAGTCGCTTCAAACTGGCGTCTGTGTCCTTCACTTTTTATTTTGAAATAATTTTAGATTAACATAGAAGCTAACAAAATAACAGGGAAAGTTACTGCTGTGTGTCCTACATCCAGCTTCTTTCAATAACATTATATAACCGTAATGCAGTTATTAAAATGAAAATATGGACATTTGAAACATATTAAATAAGCTGTATATATTTTTTAGATTTTCCGTTTTTCCATGCACTCACCGTGTGTGTGTGTGTATAGCTCTAACTCTGTGAAATAATGTTTTGTTAGACCACTACCATAACAAAAATACAGAGCTGTTCAATCTCTTCAAAGAAACTTCCTGGGGCTACCCCTTTGGAGTTACAATCTCATTTCAACCCTAACCACTGGAGCCACTGATATTTTCTCTATCACCATGATGTTGCCATTTTAATATGTAAATTAAAACATGGTATATAACTTTTTAAATTTAATTTTTATTTTATTCACATAATGCCCAAGAAATCCATCAAATGGACTCATGTACCAATATTTTGTATTTTTCATTATTGAGTAGCATTTCACTTTATGGATATATTACATTTTGCTTATCTATTCATCATTTGAGGGCATTTGTGTTCTGTTTCTGGTTTTGGACTCTTTCAAATGTTCTTCTATGAAAATTCATGTACAGACGTTGTATGTGTAAACATGCATTATAATTTTGCCTGGGTAACTACCCAGTGAATCATATTAATAACCATTGCTGGGTCATATGGCAAGGGCATGTTGAACTTATAAGAAACTACCAATCTATTTTTTTAGGGTGGTTATACCACTTAATATTAGCCCTACTTTGTCCTTTTGACACGACCCCATTTTTGAGTGCTTTCTAATGTTACGGCACAATAGGATGCTCCAGACTTTTCTCTGCTTTAGAACTAGCCAATTCCCAAGCAACTCTAATTTCTTTTAGTGAAGAATGAAATTCAGAAATCAAGATAGGGGCTTCAGGAGTGTTTATTACCAATGTTATGTGTACACACACACACACACACACACACACACATACATACCCCTACATCTATCTCTAAATCAATAAATTTAGAATTGGTTAATTTCTTGAAACTTGAATTTATGTTTCTTCCTCCATTCTAGTCCAGCATCACAAAGTACATTCTAGTCTCCTCCATTTTCATATTTGTAACTCCTCTAACAGTAAAAAAATCTGGCTCATATCGTTTTTGATAAAGATTTTTACTTAGTCATTGAGTAAACAGACAGTAGTTTCAACAA
The DNA here is from genome assembly GCA_963574415.1 of Tarsius wallacei. Taxonomy (NCBI): domain Eukaryota; kingdom Metazoa; phylum Chordata; class Mammalia; order Primates; family Tarsiidae; genus Tarsius; species Tarsius wallacei. The sequence continues at coordinate 16,236 of CAUYQG010126137.1, read as the reverse complement.
TATTCACCCATTCACATAAGAAATTCCTACTGAGACCAGCCCGGACAACTTGGCGAGACCTCATCTCTACAATAAATCCAAAAATTAGCTGGGTGTGGTAGCGTACTCCTATAGTTCCAGCTACTTGGAAGGCTGAAGTGGAAGGATCGCCTGTGCCCCTAGCAGGTCGATGGTGGGGTGGCTGTGAGCATGCCACTGCACTCCAGCCTGGGCGACAGAGTGAGACTCCAACTCAGAAAAAAAAAAAAAAAAGAAGAAATTCCGACCATCTGAGTTTAATAGCTGTGTATTGTTTGTATGTGAAATGCAGTGTTAAAATTACTAGGGTTATTTTTTTTCTTTCCCATTTAATGTAGTAGTCATTAATACAGTTAGTTTCGTTCATTAATGTTTATATCCCATTGTATGGTTTTTGCCCATTCTATCTATACATGCATTTTGGGTGCAATATTCTGCTTTTGGAATTTGAACAACGTGTTATGCATAAACACAAACAAGCCAAGTTTATTTTTAAATGTTTCAAATTTAAAAATTATAAGAAAATGATATAGTTTCCATTATCATTGAAGTCTATGTGGATCCTTTTCATGCTGCATACTGTCACTCCTTTTTATGGGTATCTACTATCCTGAATATTTATCTATGTGCTTTTCTTTATATATTTTCGAGACGTAACTATGTATTCCTAAACATGTTTCTAAACTTTTTTATTAATGAGATTTATAGTATTTCTTAGGTCCTTGGGGGTAGATTTGCTATATAGAGTGCATGAAGTCCTTAAATAATATTGTTTCATTATAATATGATGAAAAAAAATCCTGACTGGAGCCACTCTCTTTATGAAGCTTGCACATTCTCCTCATGTCTATGTGGCCTTTCTTCAGGTACTCTAGTTTCCTCCCCACCCCAGAGATGTGAACATTAGTTTTATTGGTGTGTCTAAATTGTCCCAGTCTGAGTGTGTGTGTTTATTTGTAAGAGTGTGCCCTGTAATGCAACGGCACTTTGTGTCCTGAGCGGCTGAGATAGGCTCTGGCCACCCACAAACTTGAAGTGGAACAACTGAGTAAGTAATTATCTTATTTGTTTCTATTAGTCTTTTAAAAATGTATGCATGATTCACATTTATTTCAATGTTTAATATTAGAAGTGTCTGGAATCTATATATAGAAATTTGGTGATGTTTTGTAGCCAGAAAGATGCTGTAGAAACTTTCCTCTTGTTTATATCAATTAGTCTTTGGTAAAATTGGTTTTGTTATAGTTCATTTCACATACTGTCATGGTTTCCAAGAACCTGTTGACAACATTATGTGAAGACTTACTGTACAAACATCTTTAATTTCATATAGGTATTCACAAGAAGTTTTCTTTCTTTTTTTTTGACTTGGAGTCTCACTCTGTTGCCCAGGCTGGAGTGCAGTGGCATGCTCACAGTCATTACAGCCTCGACCTAGTGGGCTCAGGCGATCCTTCCACCTCAGCTTTCCAAGGAGCTGGAACCATAGGCACACACCACCGTGCCTGGTTAATTTTTGATTTATTGTAGAGAAGAGGTCTCACCAAGTTGCCCAGACTGGTCTTGAACCCTGGGTTCAGGCAATCCTCTCACCTCTGCCTCCCAAGGTGCTGGAATTGACAAGGAATTTTCAAAGTGATTCTACCAATTACATTACTAATTCAAGTAAGTAAAAATTCCAGTTATTATATGTTCACCATTAATTTCTATTGTGAGACTTTTTTCCATTAAAATTTGTGAAATAATACCTTATTTTGGCTCAATTTCATGATTATGATTAGTTTTCTTTTGTCATTTTTAATACAATTGTTAGCCAATAGGATTTGCTTTTCTGTAAGCTGTTGGTATGCATCTTTTAAAACCAATGATGATTTTCAGTTGGTTTCCTAGTATATTTCTCATGTATTTGTAGAAACACTTTATATACTCTGAATTCTAGTCATTTTGTAATTAGGTTTTGCAAATATCTTCTTACTATTTTTGCTTTTTATCCCTCACTTGTTAAATGTTGCATTTGGATGGACAAAAATAATTTTAATATGCTTATTCTTACCACTTTTTATTTATAGATTGTATTTTATGGGTCTTTTAAAGAAATTCTTTCCAATCCTTAAATCACAGAGATATAGTTTTATATTCTAAGATTAATATTTAGGTTATGCAATTGCTTTAAACTGATTCTAGATATTATATGAAGATCAAATTTTATTTTCCTGATATATAGTACTTTGTTTCAGAACAATTTCTAGAATCCTTTCCCCACTGACTTGCAATGATACTTCTTTCATGTATAAAACTTTCACATATGTGTGAATATCTTTGTGGGCTTTCTTTTTTATTTGTTTATTAATCTGCTCCTATACCAGTACTAACTTTCTTCATTAAAAGAGGTTTACAAGATTTATTATAAAGCAAATTATTCTTCAGAAATGTCTTGTTATTTATGACTTTTTGTTTTCCCATGTTAATTTTAGAATCAACTTGTCCAATTTCATTAAAATCCCTGTCAGGATCTCTTTGGGTTTTCACTGAAAATATAGATTATTTTTAATGAGAATTGCTATGTCTATGAAATTGAGACTGTTAATAAGCATGACAGTTCTTTTTCATGTAGGTCATCTTTAATGTTTTTCAATAAAGTTTTATGGTTTTCTTTATAAAAATTATGAGCGTCTTTGTTTATACTTATTCTTAGAATTCTTTTATATTTGGTGCTGCTACCAATAACAGATATATATTTAAAAATATATTTACTGTTGTTATTGGTGTACAGAAATGCAATTTATTTTTTATATGGATTATATATACCCTGTCGACTTCTCATTAATTCTAATCATTTGTCTGTGGATTCTCTCAAGTTTTCTATGTAGGCAATCATAATAACGTCTCCAAATAATAGCATCTTTGCTTCTTCTTTTTTTTCTGACCATATATTTTGCATTTTTATTTTTTTTATTTTTTACTATATTGGAAAAGATACCTGGTACATTACGAAATAAAAGTAATGATAGCAAATGTCTGTCTTGTTCTTGCTGTTAAAAGACATACTTCCAATGTTTTTCATTATTATGATCTTTCTGTAGGATATGTAGATAACCGTTATCAGAAAAAGAAAATTCCTCTATTTCAATAGTTTTTTAAGGTTTTTTTTTTAAATTCACGAATTGGTGTTTATTTTATTGAATACTTTTTAAGCAACTGATAAGATGATAATGTGAATTTTCTCCATCTTTTCATGTGATGAATTATATTAATAGATTTTGAAATCTAAAGCCAACTCTTTATTCCCAATGTAAAACCAACATAGAGATGATACATGTTAATTTTCTAGTTAATTTATAGATTCAGTAGCTAATATTTTGTTTAGGAATTTTACATGAGTGATATCAGTCTATAATTTTCCTTTTATTTTATTATTATTATTATTATTTTTTGAGTTGGAGTCTCACTCTGTCACCCAGACTGGAGTGCAGTGGCCGCTCCCGGCCACCGCAGCCTCGACCTGCTGGGCTCCGGCGATCCTTCCGCCTCAGCCTTCCGAGTAGCTGGAATTTCAGGCACGCGCTACCAGCCCGGCTGATTTTTTATTTTTTATTGTAGAGATGAGGTCTCGCCAAGTTGCCCAGGCGGGTCTCGAACCCGCGGGCTCATGCAATCCACTCACCTCAGCCTCCCAAATCGCGGGATTACAGACTGAGCCACCAGCCCGGCTTATAATTTTCCTTTTAAATTCTACTCTTGACTGGGTGTCAATGTCATAATAGCCTTGAATAACTAGGAGATTCTCCTTCTTCTTATTCTCACTGACCAAAACAGTCTCATATTGCCCTCAGTTTGACTACACTTAAAGCAAGTTTAATTTTGTATATAGGTCTCTGAACTCATTTCTTAGAGCAGTTACTTTAGAAAACTTGCAATTGTAAATTCTTTATTTGTCTCTTTTATATATAAATCCTTTATAATCCAGAAACGTGTTTTTCAAAGACCAAAAAAATTTCTTCAGTTACCAATTTTCAACATTTCTGTTTGACTTATACAAAGTTCCCAGTACCATATGTCAATATCACCGCTCCCATTCTCCCCAAACAGTTGTATCAGTTTGGGTGAAGTAAAACTTATTAAAATGTTGCTAATATGGCCAAACATCAAGCAATCTATCAGTTTTCATAATTCTCTTTTTTTCTTTTGGATCATATTTCCTGGACTCTTCTCTCTTCTTGTTCCTAGCTTAACTGGCTGTTTTCTAGGTCTGGTGCACAGCTGACATCCTGGCTCTTCCCTTCGTCTTTACCTTTATACTTTTCCTTCTCTTCTGCATTAGAGCCCCTGTTTCCTGGGTCCTATTATTTTATATCTTTGATTTATTCTTTTTTTTAAATTTAAGTTTTTGAGAATAATTTTTAGGTTTCAGGGGAGATAAAATGTTTGTACTTTACAAGGCAAAAATTATCTTTATTGTATCTTACAATTGATTGACATATTAGTTAAGCATAAGAATTTTGAGTTGGAAACAATTTTTACTCCAATTTTTGAAGGCATTATTCTCTTACCTTCTCGTTTTAGCTGTTACCACTGAGAATTCTGAAGGCAATGTGAATCTTAATTCCTTTTCTTTGTAACCTAGTTTTATTCTCATATCTAGAGTATTTTAGGGTCTTTTCTTTATTAGTAGAATTCTGGGATTTCAAGATTATGCATATTAATGGGTATTTTATATATTTGTTTTCTTTTATTCATATGCTAGAGACTGAGAGGACCCTTTCACTCTAGAAACTCAAGAAATATTTTGATGTATTCATTTTATAATTACCTACATTTTATATTCTCTTTCCGTTTTAAAAAATACTTTTTATTTGAAAGTTGAATCTCTAGGAATAGTCCTTTAATTTTGATCTCTCTCTAATGTTTTGAAAATTTACTCAACCCTATTGCTTAAACAATCCATTATATTTCATATATATATTTTGATTCCCAAGAGCTATTTCTTTTTCTGTAATTGTCCATTTGTTTTTAGCATCCTGTGTTTTATGTATAAAATATCTTCTCATATTTCTTTTTTGTTTGTTTTGTTTTTGTTTTTGTTTTTGTTTTTTGAGTTGGAGTCTCACTCTGTCGCCCAGACTGGAGTGCAGTGGCCGCTCCCGGCCACCGCATCCTCGACCTGCTGGGCTCCGGCATCCTTCCGCCTCAGCCTTCCAAGTAGCCGGAACTGCGCGCTACCACGCCCGGCTAATTTTTTGATTTATTGTAGAGATGAGGTCTCAACCGAGTTGCCCAGGCGGGTCTCGAATCCGCGGGCTCAGGCAATCCACTCACCTCAGCATCCCAAGGCGCGGGATTACAGATTGAGCCACCGAGCCCGGATCTTCTCATATTTCTAATGATATTAATTGCAGTTCTTTTTAAAAGTTTCTGTCACATTGCTTCTATTTCTTTTGGTTTTCCCACTTTACTTGTTTTGCTCTTTCTTTTACAATAATTGTTTCTTTATATATCTGTCATTCTTGCCTGCTTTTCATATCTAAGAATGGGACCAAAGCATCAAATTTTTTTTTTTTTTTGAGTTGGCGTCTCACTCCGTCACCCAGACTGGAGTGCAGTGGCTGCTTCCGGCCACCGCAGCCTCGACCTGCTGGACTCCGGCGATCCTTCTGCCTCAGCCTTCCAAGTAGAACATCAAAATTTTTATTGGAAACTCTGTGTGCATGACTAGGATATTTGATCAGAGAAATTTAGTAGACAGTGATCAGGCAGAGACTCTGGTATTTCACTGAAAATTTCCAAATGTCAGAATCTCAATATCTCTGAAGCAATAATTTTGAAGTAATTATATATATTTTAGATAATCCTGCTATATTCTGCCTGGGCAGGGGACTGATTGTACGCCTGCATATAGTTTAAAAAAAAAAACGGCTTATAGAAGTTGGCTCATGACTCATTATAAATGAGACAATTATTCTGAAAGCACAAGAGTACAGTGATACAAATTCTCTCACTTGGAAACTGCATTTTTTTAAACTGTATTGTGCAGTGCACTGCTTTCTAGTGGCTACTTTTACTTCTTCTCTCAAACACTGTATTTCTGGTCATGCAAATCCTCTCTGCGGGTCTCATCATCTAATTAAAAAGAATCTAATTTTAAAAGACTCTCAGGCCTGTTCCTACTGTGGGATCCTCATCCTGTCATGATAACAGACTCCTTTGACCCACCATTTCAGGGTGTGTGTCCACTTTCCAACAGAATTCTCCACTTTGCTAGTCAAAACAGGTCATGGTTCTGGCACCAGTCTCTACTTATTGAAAAGTCCAGAGTATTTTAAAGAGATTTCTGGTGCTCCTTTTACTCATCTTAGGGTGATTGTTAAGCAGTCTCTTTCCTTTTCCCATGGGAGAAACACTGCAAAGATTTTTTTCTCTGAAAGTAAAACTACTTCTTGGCATTCAAATATTTTATAATCCTCAAGGTAAAAGTCAAGCTAAGGAAAACAAACTAGATTTCTATCCACTTCCTTTTGAAATCTTGCTTAAGTGGTTTAACACCTAGCTACTGGATACAGTGTTTTGTCCAGGCATCTAAAGTCTCAGACAAAACTGAAATAGAATCTTAATTTGAGATCATGTTGCCTTCTCCTTTATCTCCCAAATAAATTATTATTTTAAAAATGAAGAAAAAATAATGGAAAAAATTGCCTACAGATACATTCTGGCAGAGTCCTGCATCTTTTCATATTATCCAGAGGTTTATTACTTTGTTTTTCTTATCTTAGATTTCAATTTGGTTTTGACTCTTGGTTGTTGTGAATTCCATTCTTTTGCGTTTTCCCTTCATGATCGAGTTTAGGGCAGAGAAAATTCCACTTTGATACTGAAAGCTTTATTCCTTCTTTAAATATACGGAGACTCTCACATGGTTCTTGTAACTTCAATATGACAACTTTGTTTGGTTTATTATTCACTGATGTTCCATGATCTGGGGTCTCTTAAAATGTAGGTTTTTCAGAGAGCAAACTCTTTTCTTCTACCACAGTAAGAAAAAGATTTTTATTTTGCTGTGACCTGTTGAGGAAAACACATAAAGCATCAATTGCTCTTTAAACTCACCCTTAACCAATTGTTTATCCCTTACTCCACCTTTAGAGGATCTTGTGCCATCAAACTGCTGCCTCTACACAAGACAAGGTCAATGGGCTTCCACTTTCTCAATCTCTGTTCTAATTTGACCATTGAAGACAATAGCTCAACTCATTTACAAGATAACCAGTTATACAATTCCATGTTAAAGGTTTCATTCCTCCTTTAATTTATCAAAGTAATTTTGTCCAAGGTAGAGTTGAGTAGCCACCTATACTCTTCAATAAAGACAGTATATTAGCTTTCTACTTTTGAATAACATGTATTCCTCTTTATCATAATCTCATTTCCTAAAGTGTCTGACCAGTTATGCCTTAATGCACAGATTGTCAGTTGTCTGGAATCATTTGACTGCATTTTGAATGTCATGTGTTTTAAGTATCTACTGGCAAAGTAGATTTATATGACCCACATAACAGGACCTGCAATGGTTCTGCCAAAGTTTTATCTACAGTAATTTCAATTAGGAAATTTTTATTTTATTTTCCATAATTTCTTTAGAAAACACTTCTTGAAACAAAGAAGACACTGATTCTTATATTCAGCGTTGATCTGTGAAATAAGCTTAGGGGGATTTCATTTGCACATCTCACAAAGGGGCTGCCACATGTGTTAGCTCATTAGTCTTTCATTGCTTTGGTCTTCCCTGGAGATGTGTATTTCAGACTGGGTTTAAATTGATCATTTTTTCCTCTAACTCACCCCAAGTTTAACTCTAATGATAGCTAGAATCATGGGATTTCAAAATTTGGGTAAATATAAATGAAAGGAGTCAGTAAATGTTTCGGGCAATAGGCTAGGTACTTTATATCCATTGTAAATAAAGTAATTTTTAAACAGCCCTAAGAAGTAGATATTATTCTTTTAATTTGTAAAAATTTCTACCATTTTTAATGAGGAACTGAAGGCTTGAAGAGAAGGATTTTTAACAAGGAAGTTGAGGTTCAAATACAAAAATATGTTTCTCTCCTTCAAATCCCATGCTCTGTGCTTTATATAGCTTTGTACCAAGGTCAGCTTAGAGTAAAAGACACTCCTGTTTCACAGGTAACCTCTTGAGGTCTGACTAATTTATACAACCTGCTTATGACTTCTTTTGGGAGAGCTCGATTCTCTATGAATGAAATGAGCCTTAATTTTCTTGCCCGAGCAGATATAAAAGTTATAATTCAATTTGTAAAGATTGTCAGAGAACTAAAGAAAAAAAAATGCTAACACACACACACACACACACACACACACACATTGTATCCCACAAAGCAATTGCATTATAATGGATTTGAATGGATCTACCATCAGTCCTAAGGGCTAAAAATAAAGGCAGACAGCAGATTTTGGCTATGACCAAAGGAATTTATCTTCTAATCACCACTTTCTGTTTGCAAATAGGTGTGTAGATTAGACTTGTATTTTCTGCTTGGGTTTAAATCATGAAAGATCTTGAAAAAGTAATTAATCTTCAAGTTGCTACATCAATTTCAGTGACCAGAGGAGACAAAAAAAGAAAAAGAAAAAAAGGAAAGAGTGTTGTTCATAAATATTGCCAAATAAATGTTCACTAATCTATTTGTCTCAAGGTTTAGATTGGATATTGTAGCAACCCATTCTTGGGTAAATGAATACATAGAAATATATATGCATATGAGTTATTAGTAGAAATTATTATTTTTATAGCCTGGATGATTTTATTAGTAAACCTGTGCCCCAACTCCTGGAAAGGCCAAGGAACACATTATTAAATAAACATTCTCTCTTTATTCAAATCTCTGCCTTAATTCTCTGTACATCCTTGGCCTTGAAAACTGTTGTATTTGTAGAAGTTTAAACAGGTCCAACAAAAAACAATTTACTGGATTTACTTCTCCTATTAAATAATAATTCCTCAGAGATAAGAGAGTTGAGAATAATAAACTTGAGATTATGTTTTGGTAGAGGTATAAGAAATGCATCAATGACCATTTGACTTTTATCCCCTTTAATTAAGAGGTAAATTCAAACTTTACACCTAATAATGTATCACCTAAGAAAAGGAACATTGATTTCATCTTATATATCTATGAAGAAAAACATATATGTAGCCCCTATGCCCACATACAAAATGCACAGACACAAATATGCCTAATATTTAAATTAATTTGGAAAATAGTTCAATCTCTATGGTAAACAGTGCGGCAATTTCTAAAAGAAGTAGAAATTGACCTTCCATATGACCCAGTAATCCCCCTACTGGGAATATACCTGGAGGAACTCAAATCACTCTACAAAAAAGATACCTACACATACATGTTTATTGCAGCACTATTCACAATAGCAAAAACCTGGAACCAACTGTGCTGCCCATCAAAACTGGACTGGATAAAAAATTTGGTACATATACATGATGGAATATTATGCAGTCATAAAGAAGGACAAACATATGAATTTTGCAGCAACTTGGATGGATTTAGAGTCTATCATACTCAGTGATCTGTCACAGAAACTGAGAACTGAGTACCATATGTTCTCATGTATTAGCGGACCCTGAACATTTACCAAAATACTATAAGACAGGACTTGGCAATAACGGGATACTGCTAGGGGAGGAAAGAGGGGGAAACACAACATCGATAAGGTTATTGGATCTCAAACTAGGTGAAGAGGGTACCAAAGGGAGGCCAAAACTTTATTTGTACTATGACCACTTGTATGCTTAATCCTGATTGTACCCCACATCCTTAAAATTAAAAAAAACTTTAAAAAATGTGCATAAAGGCAATAAAGAAACCTTAGTCAAAAATGAGGAACTTATTTTAATAGAATTTTTAATTTGATACAAGTTATAGCTGCAAGAACTACAGATGTCTAACAAGTTCATTTAATAAGAACAATCATTCTAAAACAGACTTCTTTTTATTCCTTTCTTAAAATTTTATAATTTTTTAAACATTGTATGATTAATGTCCCTGCATTTAATAATCTAATCTTATTACTTTAAGGAGGTGAATATCCTTTTGGTCAAAAGCAAAATTAACTTTGGAAGTAAACAGCAGTATATACACCTCATATTCAATTTAATCTTTATGAAAAGATAGCAATTTGTACGATATTAATGTGACTTTGGCCACTAAGATGTGTTACATTTATGTCCTGCTTTAAATCTTCAATCAGTCTTTTCCATCTGTCAAAATTTTATAGCTGCTGCAAGATAAAGGCTCTGTTGCTATGGTAATTATTCCATTACCTAGGTGACAGTGTTTGAATGATGTCATTGTTAAAGTGATCTAACTCATGAAACATTTTTAGTTTTCATTATGGATAGGCAGAGAGAAAACTGACTAGTGATACCAAATCAAAAGGGCCAGAAGAATGCTGCTCTTCTTAATGCATAGGGTGCTCACAAACAAGAATTAGAAGATAAATTCTAAATTTTTCTATTATCTTTGCTTTTAGTTAGGTCAATACCCTCATCAGCATTTCACAAAGCTGAAAGAAAAGGAAGAAAGATTGCAGATGTAGAGAAAATAAAAAGATAGCAAGGTGTTCTACTGGAAGAATGGTGGAAATGATATCCTGTTTAAAATATATTTTCCCCTATCTCTTCAGTGGATCTCATGCTTATAAAAAAAACCAAAACTATGAACTTTTATTTTTGCCATGATTGAATTCTCAAACACAGACCTATATACAAAGAGATAAGGAGAGGAACATAGAGGAAGAGAAGGAAATAGAAAATTAGATGGAGAAAACAGCAGAAAAGATCAGAAGTAGGGTTTCAGGTCACTTTTCAGAATATGATGAAAGAGGAATCAGAAAGAAAAAAAGGAGGCAGCAAGAAGAGTGGATGAGAGTTTCAAAAATTTGTCAAACTTCAATAGGCATGTTAGGAGGTGTCTGCCCTGTGGTCAGTGCTGTTTGTCTCATCTAAAGGACTTTTAGATGTTTTCAGAGACATAACATGACACCCTCCAAGCTTACCAAACAGGTAAGGTTGTACAAATTGTTCCCAAGAGATAAGACAGGTTTCTGATCTGATCCTTTCGGAAATGTCTTTTGAGCTAAGAGGATTCTATAGCCAACCATGCACTAATGACTGTAGGTGAATTACTACTCACCAAAGAAAACCCATACCAGCATCTCCTTTATGAAGGTGGTGAATCATTTCTTTAGAGATCCTCTTTCTCTCTTCTTGTGTTCTGGTATACTCTCCTACATATTAGCTCACCTTGATCTTTCATGCAATATGGATTGAATTATGAAACTTGAATAGAATAGATAAATCTTAGTAGTATATTGTATAAGTAAGAAAAAAGTCCAGAGAGGTTCCTTACTTTTTGAAACAATGACTATGGTTAATAATATTGTATTGTACACTTGACATTTGCTAAGAGAGTAGATCTTCTCTGTTCTCACCACAAAAAAAGGGGAGAGCTAAGAGGGGTGACATTCATTCCCTTGTTTGTGGTACTCACTTCACAATGTATATGTATATCACATTGTATATGTATATTATTCATGCAGGAGCTACAGTTTATGAAAAAGTCATTATGTGTACACCTTAAACATATGTAATTTTTATTTGTCAATTATAACTCAGTGAATGTGGGAAAATACACAGAGTACATATCACTTTTTGGCCTAATACAAATTTAAGGCCTGAATCTTTGCTAACACCTTCTGACCTCTCAGTCTTACACTGCGGTATACAGGAATTCATTACATCTGGAAGCAGCCCATTCATTTTCACCAAGTTGACATAATCCTTTGAGGACAATGAGATTATATAAACCTATGAGAATTTAATGTATTGGTCTCCCATGGTCTTTCCATTTTATAACAGGACCATGGAAAGAGTGAAGTTTTTTCCAAAAGTTCAAGTGGCAGAACTGCAGGCACCATATCACTTAGGCTAGTGGTGGGAGGATAGGCTTGGGGAAGAGGAAACTCTCTTGGATATCCCACAAATTACACTGCTTGGTGACACTGCTCTTTTTATTTATTTCTAAAGCTTGTTTGGGCTTAATTGGAGGAGTGTGTTTACACACTGTGTATGCATTCCTTTTCTGGCAAAGTATGAATCAGGCAGAATAGGAGTTGATGATGAGACACAAGCTCAATCAGGAAAGCAACAGCTGCTGGGGCATCACCTCACTTTGTGAAAACTGGTAATGGACCCATTAATTGTGGTGTTTTAGGCAACTCCCAAAGCTAATTTGAAAGCCATTCCCTGATTAATAATTAGCTTTTATTCAATTAACAGCTTCATGCATCTTGTCCTTGGTATGTATTACATGACTTGACATTGCACTTAGGAAATAGTTTTTACAAGAAAATGTGATATCCCAACGATATTACTTTACAACGCCTGCTGGTTCCAAATTCTAACAGGTTTCATTCTTTTTCCCATGGGATGGGGGAGGACATAGCAAAGGATAGAATCTAAATGTTTAAAACCCCAAATAATGTGTCAGATTGAACCACCACCATCATAAATCAAGCTCATTAACAGCATCTGATAAAGCTTATCTGCCTCACATCACCAGGGAGGCACTTGCTAGCAGGGCCTTTGTGGATAGAATTTTCAGCAGATACCATTATTAGAAGTCAGTAAAATAGCCGTCCACAGAACAGCTTGCAGCAGTTGCTTCTGTATGATAATTACAGAAATGATTACAGTAGCAAATATTAAAAACAGTGCAGTTATGCATAATTTCTACAACATCTAATTTACCAACAGTAAAAACAGTAATAAAAGCATTGCCCAATGACAAGACAAAGCAATTTTCAGTTAAGATGCCTAAAAATAACGTAAGTTTTCTTACAGCTGGATTCATTGTTAAGATGGTTTGCTTAGCTTCCTGCTTGAAAGAGCTTGATCAAGACCTGGGTGATAACCATGTTAGCTAACATGTGATTTTAATAGACTGTTCAGATAAAATAATATGACTTCTGGATTCCCTGAAAAGCTACAGCTTTGATAAAGGCCACCCACAGAGGATAATAAACTCTCATAAAGAAGGAGCTACTTGCTCAGCCAGGCAACAAAATTATCTATTTGAAGTCAACGTGATCTAATTCCTTTGAGTCCCCATTTTCCATGCTGGAACTTTATGTTCCTATTCACTCACCTGTCTTTACTTGTTATTTGACTAATTTGCATCAATACCAGTGCTCCTCTAAAATAGTGAAAACCCTTGGACGAAAGAAACTATAACTGATTCAGGTCCCTAATCTCTCCCTCCTCAGAGAGTCCAGCATTAGGCTAAGCACAATGTAAATGTTATACATGTTTGTCAAATTAAATTGATAAACCTGAGCTGTCAGATTATACATTATAAATTAAATGTTACTCAGAAATGTCCAAAGGAAAAAATATATTTAATATGTAATATCTGAGCTGGATGAGATTGAGTTTGTTTACTTAACACAGTAGCTCTCAATCCTGGCTGCTCATTGTATCATCTGGAAGTCTTTTCTTAAAGCCTTTTTGCAAGGTGTCACCCTAGACCATTTAAATAAGAATTTCTGAAATTGGAGACTGGTCATAGTGATTTTTTAAGTTCCCCAGAAAGAGCCAGGATTGAGAATCATTGACTTAAAGGGTATGTGTAAACATACACTGAGACTGTAAACATGGGAAATAACTAACTTATTAGAAGTAGAGAAGTAGCTTCCTTTGCTGTGTGTCTTTGGGCATGTGCTTCCTTCTCCAGGTTCTTTTGGTTCCACTATGACATGAAGGGAGTTCATCACATATATAGTAATTCCTGAGCTATTTTTCCTACCAACATTACATGTACACATAGCAACACCAGAAACAACAGTCCAGTGCCCAACTACAGGCATACTGAATCAGAGCTTCCAATAGTGGAGGCCAGGAATAATAATAACAATAAAAGATAGCTAGGAAGAAAGAAAGAGAAAGAAAAAAAATCCTTTCCAAGTCACAAAACTGCTCTTTGGACAAGAGTAACAAGAGAGGATGACCTTTGTGTTCGGTTCTAAGAATACAATTATGTAATACATTACATAAGTAATGGGAAAATAAAATATGTCTAAAAAACCAGTATAGTCTAGGGTTTGATTGCTAAATATTATTTTTCAATAAAAGGAACCAGAAACTCTTGAATAAATGCTAATTCTAGGACTGAGGAAGAAATTATATAGGATGAGCTTGAAACATGCTTTAGAATCAGAAAATAGGGAATTGTTCAAAACAATATATCATGCAGGCATGCCAAAAAGGATCAGGGGCCACCCTGAAAGAGTTTCCAATAACCACATGTAAATCAATTTGAGCAATATAATAGATAACATAGTATTGGATCTTAAGCCAAAGTATAAAATAATTATCTACTATAGATTGTTTGTTCCCCCTTCCCCCAACTTCATAGATTGAAACTGAATACTCAATATCATGGTATTAGAAGTAGGCCTTTGGGAGGTGATTAGGTCATGAGGTATAGCCTTATGACCTCAGGGTACTTCCTCATCCCCTTTCAGCACGTGAGAACACATAAAAAAGATGACCATCTGTGAACCAGGATGCAAGCCTTCACCAGACACCAAATCTGCCCATGCCCCATCTTGGACTTCTCAACCTCTAGAATTGTGAGAAATAAATGTTTGCTGTTTAGAAGCCATCCTGTTTATAGTATTTTGCTTTAGATCCCAAATGGACTAAGACAATATTTATGAGTCCATACAGATACAAATGTTTGAATAGCTAAAAATCAGGGCAAAGAAACCAATCTCCTTTACAGTAAAATTTCAAATTATTTATACAGCTCTTTCCTCCTTCAAGAGGTAGAGCATCACTCCCCTCACTTTGGGTGTGGGCTGCATTGAGTGACTCTTTCCAAAGAACAGAACATGAAAAAAAATTACAGTGGGAACTGTGGCACACATCACCTTCACCAAGTAATTATGGTTAACATCACCAGTGACAAGTCATGTTGCTATCACATATCCCCTGATAAGATAAGATTAGATGGACACCTCTTCTCTGTGATCTCTCTCCCCTAAAACCATAACTCCAGTCTTATCATAAGAGAAGCATCAAACAAACTCAAATTAAGGAATATTCTAGAAAATACCTGACTCTGCCTCACCATAGTCAAAGTCAAGTAAAATAGTAAAGAATTGTCACAAAGTAAAGGAGACATGATGATTACATTCAGTGTGACATCCTGAATTGTATCCAGGAATAGAAAAAGGAAATTTGTGAGAAGCTAGAGAAATCTGATTAAAGGTTGCAGTTTCATTAACAGTAATGTACCAATTATTTGAAAATAATTTATCAATTTCACAGATTTATCATAGTTAATATAAGATATTAATTCTAGAGAAACTGGGTATATGGTAACTCTTTGTACTATTTTTGTAAAATTTTGGTAAATCTAAAAATATTCAAAAGCATAAAGTTATTAAAATTGTATATGAAGAAATAAAACAATTTAGGCATGAAAATGTGATAATGATAGAAATAAATTTCTTACTTTTGGATTAAGACTATTTAATATACTTTGAAGTACAAAACATTTGCTGTAGATTCCCTGTTAAGCTGACCAATAATTAAATATATTTATATATTTATATATATTTAATATATTTATAGTTTGTGCATTACGTATTTAACCTTTTAAAAAATAACTTATATGTTGGGAGCCAGCTTAGAGGCTCGCCTGAGCATTAGGGATCCAGGTGGGCTGCGGACCCTGAGACCACTAGGATGAGTTCAGGAGCTGATGGCCCATTTCCTTCCTTTACTGTTTGGCATGTTCCACTAACAGGGACTTTTGATGAAGCTTAAAGCTCTGAGAGTACGACAGGCATGGCTTACTTTAGGAGTCCATTGTTCCCGTTTCTCACAGACTGTGGTTTCGGCTTTAAATCAACACAGTTCAAACTCAGATCACATTTGGGAGCTTTTAATATGGTACAAGCTTCTTTATAAGATTTAAAAGTACACTTGTAGAATTAGTATATACATATGGAGAGCTGCTTTTAGCTTTAGATGGTATAGATGATTATTTAGAGTTACTAGAAATGGCCCAGCACGTGCCTTGGGCTGGGCTACATTCCTAAGGACCCAGCACGTACTTTGGACTG